>CM065387.1:5710000-5935000 GCA_033060915.1 Euryodendron excelsum | reverse complement strand
GTTTAGTTCTACCATCAGTGATCTTGGCTTCTCTGCTAGTGCCTATGACTCTGCTCTTTTTATTTGTCAGTCTGCCCATGACATTGTTCTTCTTCTTGTCTATGTGGATGATATGATTCTTACATGAGATGATACTCATGGTATCTCTGTGCTCAAGGACTTTCTTCATCATCACTTTAAGATAAAAGACCTTGGTCCCTTGAGCTACTTCCTTGGTCTTGAGGTTTCATCTGGTTCTACTGGCTATTCTCTTACTTAGGCTAAGCATGCCTCAGATCTTCTTACTTGTGCTGGGCTTTCAGATAGTAAGATTGCTTCCACTCCTCTGGAACCTAATGTTCGCCTTACTTCTCTTGATAGTGAACCGCTATTTAATGCTACACTATATAAACAGCTCGCTGGCAGCCTTATTTATCTCACTGTTACTCATCCTGACATTGCCCATGCTGTCCATCTTGCCAGCCAATTCATATCTGCACCTTGCTCCATTCACTATGTTGCCGTTCTTCGTATCCTCTGGTATGTCAAAGGCACCCTTTTTCATTGTCTAAATTTCTCTAGTCAGTCCTTTTTTCAGCTCCATACCTACTTTGATTCCGATTGGGCCGGGGATTCCACGGATCGTCGTTCTGCCACCGACTTCTGCTTCTTTCTAGGCAACTTTCTTATCTCTTGGCGTAGTAAGAAGTAGACCGTTATTGCTCGCTCTAGCATTGAGGCTGAGTACCGTGCTCTTGCTAACAGTACACAGGAACTTCTCTGGCTTCGGTGGCTACTTCAGGACGTAAGCGTCCGACATTCTGGGGCTACTGTGCTTCATTGTGACAATCGTAGTGCCATACTGATTGCTCACAATGATGTCTTTCATGATCGTACTAAGCATATTGAGATTGACTATCACTTCATTCGCCAGCATATGGTTCGCGTTACGGTCCATCTTCTTCCTATCTCTTCTGCTGACCAGACAGCTAATATCTACACTAAATCTCTTCTGCCTAGTCGGTTTGATGCTCTCGTCACCAAACTCAAGATGGTCTCTGCTAAACCCTTTTAAGTTTGAGGGGGGGTGTTAATGTATATATGTGTATATGTGCTAGGGGTAGTTTAGTCTTTTTGGCTATTGTGGGTAGTATAGTCTTTTTCTACCTTTTCTAGGGCAATACTCTAGCTTAGCCTATATATACTTTTATTTCTATGTATTGTAATTGTACAGCCTTCTTCTATTTAAGAGAACCTTTTCTCAGTCTATCTGTCTGTCTTTCTCTCTCTCTTCCTCCACCTTTAAATATATATATATATATATCTTCATTATTCTAACACTCTGACAACAAGGTGGCCAATGGCTTTAGTCAAATACTTGTCACCTCTGTTGGCATCCAACATTAGGTGAGATAGGAAGGACAATCAAACGTGATTCAAATGAGCAGACGGCTTTACATGTTCGGGTTAAAAAGCTAAAATGATCCATTCGTCAGGTTGGTTTGGTAGTTACCATCCTAGTTCATTTGGGGTCAATGGCTCTCTACTTCAAAGGGCACACAACAAATGAGAATGGAGATAAGGAGTTCAACGGCAGCAAGAACATATTTGGTGAAGTGATTCATTCTCCGCTGGAAATTATCGTTGTTAGTCACTATCGTTGTTGTAGCCATTCCTGAAAGTTTGTCATTTGTTGTCACACTTGCTCACGCTTATTCAATGAAGAGAATGCTGGCTGATCAGGCTATGGTCCACAAGCTCTTTGCTTGTGAGACAATGGGTTCTGCCACCATCATATGTACAGACAAAACAGGCACCCTCACACTGGACCAGATGAAGGTGACGAATTTCTGGCTCGGCCAAGAATCTGTGGATGGAAGAGGTTCCATTTCAATTCCAGCCAATGTTCTTGAATTGCTCCATCAAGGGGTCAGTGTAAATACCACAGGTATTGTTTACAAGTCCAGTTTAGGATTTGAATTTGAGTTCTCTGGCAATCTCACTGAAAAGACAATTCTTTCTTGGGCTGTCCTGTGTCACCATCCCACATCGGATAGGAGGAGGGAGGTCTTAGTCATATAAGAGGGTAGGCAGCATCACCTAATGGCTTAAGTTTTTTGATCAAATTGCAGTGCTCAACTCATGACAAGTGGTATCAAAGCAGCCCAACTCTTGATCTGATTCTACGCTAAGCGCTCAAGTGGAGTAGACAGGGTGGTTCGACCAGCGACGAAGGTGTCGCGGATTCAAGTGGGGGGAGTATGTCACGATCCCATATCGGATAGGAAGAGGAAGGTCTTAGGTCATATAAGGAGATAAACAACACCACTTAATGACTTAAACTTTTGAGTCAGATGCTAAGGGCTTGACCCGTGACACCTGGAACTAAACATGGATATAGTGGAACTGAAGCAGAGTTGTACAATTCTCCATGTTGAAGCCTTCAATTCAGCAAAGAAAAGAAACAAAGTTTCAGTGACGAAGAAACTAGACGAAATGATCAAAAGATCCAAGACAACAGCTTGATTCTTTTGGGGCTAATAGGTCTCAAGGACCTGTGTCGACCCGGTGTGAAGATAGTTGTTGAATCGTGTCAGTATGCTGGAGTGAAGATCAAAATGATCACCGGCGACAATGTTTTCAATGCTAGAAACATAGCCACTGAATGTGGGATACTTAAGCTCAACCAAGACATGAGTAATGGAGCTGTGGTAGAAGGTATGGAATTTCACAATTACATAGAAGAGCGAATGGAGAAAGTTGATAAAATCCTCGTGATGGCAAGATCCTTTACCTCCGACAACTTCAAATGGTTCAATGCTTGAAAAAGAAAGGCCATGTTGTGGCAGTTGCTGGCGATGGCACCAATGATGCGCCAGCATTGAAGGAAGCCAATATAGGGCTTTCTATGGGGATCCAGGGAACTAAAGTAGCCAAAGAAAGCTCGGATATTGTCATTTTGGATGACAAGTTCGGGTCTGTGGCCAGTCTTGAAATGGGCAGATGTGTTTACAATGACATCCAGAAATTCATTCAGTTCCAGCTCACAGTGAATGTTGTTGGACTTGCCATCAACTTTGTTGCAGCAATTTCAGCTGGCGAAGTCTCGCTGACAGCAGTGCAGCTTTTATGGGTGAATTTGATCATGGACACCTTGGGTGCCCTGGCTCTTGCCACTGATAAGCCCACCAAGGAGCTCATGGAGAAGCTGCCTGTGGGTCATACCAAGCCACTCATCACCAACATTATGTGGAGGAATGTTAGAATAAATGGGTGTAAACCCATTATTTTGTTGATCTTTGAGCCAATATAAATGTGGGACCCATGCATCCTTTGTGTTGGGTCATTAGTGCGTTGGATTCACCTCCAAGAGGAGATGAATCTAAACTATTTACTTACTCAAATCCGTGTAGGATTGAATGAGTTATTGGCTTCCAAAGTCACCCCCTTGAATATGGGTTATGTAGTTGAAAGTGGGTTATCCCACATTGATTTCTTATGGGAAATAAGTTGTCTTTATATAACCCAAGTTTGGAGTAAGGTTTGGGCCCCAAGGGGCACCCCACTTTTGTGAAAGGGGGAGGACCTATGGAACCCATGGGTTGACCCAATACTCCACACGCGCGCGCGCCGCCGCCGCCGCCCTCCCGTCCGGTCCGGTTCGGGACGGGACGTGGGCGTGGGTCGTGGGTTCGGTTCAAGTCTTTTCTTTTTGGGCTAGGGTCGGAATTAAATTAATTAATTATTTTATTAATTAATTTTATATTAATTAATTAATTAATTTCTGACGGTTTGACCGAACAGATGTGACCGTTGACCGAACAGGTGTGTCCCTCCGGTAAGGGACTGTTTGGCTGCTGGTACCTGTTCGAACCAGTGTTTCGAACAGGCACCTGGGCTCTATAAATAGAGCAGTATTCTAGCATTCATAAGATTAGAAAAAATTCCGATTGTTGCATACAACGAATTCCTTCTTCCTCCCGTATTTTCTTCCTGAGAGAGTTCAGATCATCTGGTGAAGCCGCCGAGCAGTTTTTATCGAAGTGCTGCCTAAAGACTGCTGAGATCGTTTTATCCTGGGAGTCAGACGCCCATCATCCCGTGAGCACCAACTGTGGAGGGTGAATCTGTCTTTAAGGAGAGAGTGTGAAACACTCGACTCGATCTATCTTTCGATTTCTACATTTTCTATTTTTGTGAACGACAACCGGGTAAGTCGTTACGATTTAGTTTGTTCTTATTCAGATTCTAATTGTCTTCTAGTTAAAATTGCTTCTAGTTGATAATTAGATAATTCGTGTTATCTTATTGGTTGTGATCACTAATTATACACGCAGTGATTAAATAGGAATTATTTATCCAACTAATTAAACAACAATCTTAAAGACAGATTCAATTCCTATTTTTAACTGTGTTAATTAGTGTCGTGTTATATATCGTTTCTGGATTAATACTCAAATTTTGTGTAAAATTGGTTAATCCAGAAATGGCTGATGATACTCCTATTCCTACTCTTACTTCAACTCCTACTGTGATTGGGACACCGGTACCGACAATGACAGTGCCGGTGAATCAAGTGCATACACCAAATGTGCCGGTGAATCACGAAGAAAAGCCAGAGAAGTTCAATGGAACTGATTTCAAAAGGTGGCAACAGAAAATGTTGTTCTACCTGACGACTCTGAACTTGGCAAAATTTCTTCGTGAAGATGTTCCTACTCTGAACGAGAATGAGTCCGACCAGCAAGTAGTTGTTGGGGACTGCGGAATTTCCCACGACCTGGCTATAGTGTATACGCATACTACCAAAAATTCTGATCTGATTAGCATAGCCTAATCTACGTGATTGGAATCGTACCTTCGAGATGTCTCTAGTTTAATCCCGAAAACAAGAATCAGCACCAAGCACGAATCAGCAAGCTCGAACTCAACCTTCGGACTTCTGCTGTATTCCTCGTACACGCCTTGCTCTATAGAGAGTGGGCTCGCTGCTGCTAGGGTTTCTCTTCCTCACAAAATCGTATATCTCTCAATTATGTGTAGAGTGTGTAACCCTAGCAGCTCTTAGAGCGCGTATATATATAGGCTACAACAGGGACCATAGGATTAGTATAATTAGGGCTTCCTACGCAAATAAGGACTCCTAATCCAACCAGGATTAGTCTTTATTTACGTAAATTATAATTCATACCACTAAGGAATTATAATTGCACTCCCTGTTATACTAGAAATTATATTTCGAGCTCCATATTATTAAATGCTTATTTATCTCCCCACGTTAAGATTACAGATACCCGTCTATTAAATTAAATTACTGACAATTAAATTTAATAGACTTATTTAATTCCTTGAGACCTTCCACTTAACTTATTTGATATGTCGGATTCATAATCCACTTGCAGGGTTTGACATAATCAAAACTTATAAGCATCCTCAAGGGGGTATCATCAATCCCTATACGGGGACGTAGATTCCATCAATAATAAATATTCACCATACACGTAATGTCATTGTCCAACTCACTGAGTTTATTGACCCTTAAAGAATCTCACTCTTCTATGAATCAAAACAATAAATACTACATGCACGTGTCTATTTATTACATTAGGATTAAGAGCATAAGCACTCATAATAATCATGAGGTATTAATTGTTTTATATAGTCAGTATAAAAACAATTACCCCAACACGGTCCTGTTCAATACACACAAAGTGTACTAGTGCAAGGAGTTGGAACTATACCATTCCCCACAATCAAGACAGACCTATTAAAACCTTGTACTACAGTCCTACTGATGGTGTGTCCATTTCCATCTAAGACTGCGAACGATTAACTTATATTCCATAAGAACCGATGATCTGATCTTCCGTGTGTAAGTCGTACTCTACACACCAAATCATCTACTATATAGAATAAGAGACACACATGCATAATCATTAAATAAATAACGCAATGCAAACATTTCTCACACAGATTCTCATTAAAATGGAATAACTAATTTATTAATAAATACTAAAGTCACTTCACAAAGCATGTCTTTTAGTATAAATTCCCAACAGTAATTGCGGCGGTGGAAGCATGGAAACATGCTGACTTCCTATGTAGGAACTATATCCTCAATGGACTGGATAATACACTCTACAACGTGTATTGTGCCGTGCAGATGGCAAAAGAACTGTGGGAATCTTTAGACAAGAAGTATAAGACGGAAGACGCCGGCTTAAAGAAATTTGTGGTCGGTAAGTTCCTTGATTACAAAATGTTTGATTCTAAAACAGTTATTAGCCAGGTCCAGGATCTCCAAGTTATACTTCATGACATCCATGCCGAAGGCATGGTTCTGAGTGAGTCTTTCCAAGTGGCTGCGATAATTGAAAAATTGCCGCCGTCCTGGAAAGAATTCAAGAACTATCTGAAGCATAAGCGCAAGGAGATGAGGCTTGAAGAACTTATCGTCAGGCTAAGAATTGAGGAAGACAATCGAGCTTCTGAGAAGAAGTTTGTTAACAACCATATGGTGTCAAAGGCAAATGTGGTGGAGCAAGCCAAATCCAACGACAAAAAGCGAAAGCATGATGGTCAAGGGTCCTACCAAGGTTCCAAAGGTGGCGATTTCAAAAGGTTCAAAGGGAAATGTTACGTCTGCGGCAGGACTGGTCATACGGCCAAGGAATGTCGCAAGCGTAAGGATCTTGAGAAGAAGGATCCAGAGAACCACAAGAAGAAATCTGCTCAAGCCAATGTGACCGAGGATCTCTGTGCCAATGTGGAAAACCTGAATCTTTCTGCCGTAGTTTCTGAGGTAAACTTGGTTGGCAATACTAAAGAATGGTGGGTGGACACTGGGGCCACTCGTCACATCTGTGCCAACAAGTGGATGTTCACATCTTACCACTCAGTGGACGGTGAACAACTCTACATGGGCAACTCGGCAACCTCAAAGGTTGAAGGTCAAGGGAAGATCGTTCTGAAAATGACTTCCGGCAAAGAACTTACTCTGAATGAGGTGTTCCATGTGCCAGACATTCGCAAGAATTTAGTCTCTGGTTCATTGTTGAGTAAGAAGGGCTTTAAGTTGGTGTTTGAGAGTGAGAGTGATAAGTTTGTACTTACTAAGGGGGGAATGTTTGTGGGAAAGGGATATCTGAGCGATGGGCTCTTCAAACTTAATGTAATGACTGTGGCTCCTAAGCCTTCTAGTAATAATACTGCATCTTCTATTTACTTGCTTCAGTCTTCAAATGTATGGCATGGTAGACTAGGTCATGTTAACTTTGATACCATGCGTAGATTAGTTAAATTAGAGTCTTTGCCTAAACTTGATTTTAATGCTAATGATAAATGTGCAACTTGCGTTGAGGCAAAGTTGACTAGAACTCAGTTTAAATCAATTGAAAGAAATACGGAACCACTTGAACTAATTCATAGTGACGTTTGTGACTTGAAATATGTTCAAACTCGAGGTGGGAAAAAATACTTCATAACTTTCATTGATAATTGCACTCGCTATTGTCACGTCTACTTAATGAGAAGTAAAGATGAAGCAATAGACATGTTTATACAATACAAGAGTGAAGTTGAGAATCAACTTAGCAAAAAGATTAAGGTGTTAAGAAGTGATAGAGGTGGTGAGTATGAATCACCATTTGCACAACTATGTGTTGAACATGGTATCATACATCAAACCACTGCACCTTATTCACCTCAGCAAAATGGAGTTGCTGAGCGAAAGAATCGCACTCTAAAAGAGATGATGAATGCTATGTTGATAAGTTCTGGGGCACCCCAGAATTTGTGGGGGGAAGCGTTGCTATCCGCCAACTATGTTCTCAACAAGATACCCCACAAGAAACTTGGCAAAACCCCTTATGAGATGTGGAAAGGTCGAAAACCTTCCTATAAATACTTGAGAGTATGGGGTTGTTTAGCTAAGGTAGCGGTTCCTTTACCCAAGAAGGTAAAATTAGGACCACAAACAGTTGATTGTATATTTATTGGCTATGCCGAACATAGCAGTGCATATCGATTTCTGGTTCACAAGTCTGAAATATCAGATATTCATGTGAATACAATAATGGAGTCTAGGAATGTATCCTTCTTTGAGGAGGAGTTTCCGTATAAGTCTACACATGGATCAAGTTTGCTTAAACGAACTCATGATACCATTGTAAATAAAGACTATGGGTCAGTAGATAAAGAAAACGACGCTGAACCTAGAAGAGGTAAAAGGACAAAGGTTGCAAAATCATTCGGTCCTGATTTTCTAACATATGTGGTAGAAAATGAACCTCAGAGTTACAAAGAAGCAATGTCCTCTCCGGAAGCACCTTTGTGGAAAGAGGCTATCCATAGTGAAGTTAAGTCAATTCTGCAAAATCATACATGGGAACTAGTGGATCTTCCACCTGGTAATAAACCCCTTGGATACAAGTGGATATTCAAGAGGAAGATGAAAGCAGATGGCTCAATTGACAAATACAAGGCCAGACTTGTAGTCAAAGGCTACAAGCAGACTGAGGGAGTGGATTATTTCGATACATATTCTCCTGTAACCAGAATAACGTCCATACGTATCTTGATAGCCTTTGCGGCTTTACATAATCTTGAGATTCATCAAATGGATGTTAAAAAACGGCATTCTTAAATGGAGATTTGAATGAGGAGATTTATATGGAGCAACCTGAAGGATTCATTGTTCCTGGCAAAGAGAAAAAGGTATGCAAACTTGTTAAGTCTTTATATGGACTAAAACAAGCCCCGAAACAATGGCATGAGAAGTTTGATAATGCTATGCTGTCAAACGGCTTCAAGATAAATGAATGCGATAAATGTGTTTATGTGAAGAACACTGCTCATGGTTATGTCCTTGTTTGTCTTTATGTAGATGATATGATTATCATTGGTAGCAATACTGAGGTTATTAAAGCTACTAAGAAATTGTTGAACAGTAAGTTTGACATGAAGGATCTAGGGATTGCAGATGTTATACTTGGTATTAAGATTACTAAAACATCTGAGGGATATGCGTTATCACAGACTCATTATGTCGAGAAGATACTCGATAAGTTTAGTAAGTCTGATAACGGTCTAGCAAACACACCCATAGATTGTTTTCCACATTTATACAAGAACGATGATGAGGGCATATCTCAATTAGAATACTCACGGATAATTGGCAGTTTAATGTATCTCATAAATTGCACACGTCCAGATATTGCTTATACGGTAAGCAGATTGAGCAGATATACGAGTAACCCAGGGTTAAACCACTGGAAGGCCATAGTTAGGGTTCTTAGGTATCTGAGATACACCTTGAATTATGGGCTGCACTATACGAGATATCCAGCTGTTGTAGAAGGTTACACAGACGCAAATTGGATATCTGACACTAGAGACTCTAAATCCACAAGTGGATATGTGTTTACTCTAGGAGGTGCAGCAATATCTTGGAAATCCTCAAAACAAACTTGCATAGCCAGATCCACCATGGAATCTGAGTTTATCGCTTTAGATAAAGCAGGAGAGGAAGCAGAGTGGCTTTGTAACTTTCTGGAGGATATTCCCGTGTGGCCTAAACCAGTCTCTGCTATATGCATACATTGCGATAGTCAATCTGCAATAGCAAGAGCACAAAACCACATGTATAATGGGAAGTCACGACATATACGTCGACGACACAATACTGTGAGGCAAATGCTTTCTAATGGAATTATATCCATTGATTACATCAAGTCTAAGGACAACATTGCGGATCCGCTTACAAAAGGCTTGACGAAAGATCAAGTAGAGAATTCATCGAGGGGAATGGGCCTTAAGCCTATGACTTAAAAAGTCACCATAATGGCAACCCAACCTAGCTGACTGGAGATCCCAAGATCTAGGTTCAACGGGACAACAAAATTGTGCGTGACTTAGGACAAATCACTGAGGAACTCGTTCCGCTGTCCATTTCTATGATGAAATAGTGATAACCTGTAGACAGTGTTTAGGATGAGCTTAGCTCTTAATGATTCTTATACCTTGGAATTCCAAGTGGAGTATAGCAGGATACTCTTAATAAGAGATCACCTATATGAGTATGAAGGGGCCGCTTCTATGAGAAATTCTTAAGGCTAATTTCTCTAGAGTACTCATGAATCTACCAGGCATTGTTCAGGGCCAAAATGAACACAACCGAATAGATCACTAGATGATTTGAAAGGAACCGTGTGAGTACTATTGTCTTGGTTTATATAAACGGCTGAACAGTTCAAGACATCATGTTCACTGGTTAGCCAAATAAATCCGATGGTATTTCACTAGGGAAGGTTCAAAGCCAAAAGCCACCTTTCCCGATGCGGTAACTTTCTACCTGTCTCTCTCTCTCTCTCTGTGTCAAGTCAGTATTCTCATGTGCATTTTTCATTTCCAGCCAATCTCATTCATGTGGGGGATTGTTAGAATAAATGAGTATAAACCCATTATTTTGTTGATCTTTGAGCCAATATAAATGTGGGACCCATGCATCCTTTGTGTTGGGTCATTAGTGCGTTGGATTCACCTCCGAGAGGAGATGAATCTAGACTATTTACTTACTCAAATCCGTGTAGGATTGAATGAGTTATTGGCTTCCAAAGTCACCCCCTTGAATATGGGTTATTGGCTTCCGATTGTTTCATACACCGAATTCCTTCTTCCTCCCGTATTTTCTTCCTGAGAGAGTTCAGATCATCTGGTGAAGCCGCCGAGCAGTTTTTATCGAAGTGCTGCCTAAAGACTGCTGAGATCGTTTTATCCTGGGAGTCAGACGCCCATCATCCCGTGAGCACCAACTGTGGAGGGTGAATCTGTCTTTAAGGAGAGAGTGTGAAACACTCGACTCGATCTATCTTTCGATTTCTACATTTTCTATTTTTGTGAACGACAACCAGGTAAGTCGTTACGATTTAGTTTGTTCTTATTCAGATTCTAATTGTCTTCTAGTTAAAATTGCTTCTAGTTGATAATTAGATAATTCGTGTTATCTTATTGGTTGTGATCACTAATTATACACGCAGTGATTAAATAGGAATTATTTATCCAACTAATTAAACAACAAGGAACATACTAGCTCAAGCACGGGCAAACCAAGGAATTTTCTTAAGGAGAGCCAAGTAAAAAATTTTAAAATTTTGAAAAGTGAAAAAAAAAAAATTTGGATTTTAAAAGGCCTATTAGAATCTTATCATAAAAACTAAAAAACAATTGTGGTATACAAATAAAATTTTTAAAACTTAAGAGGGACCAAAGCACTAATTTTTGTCATGAATATGCAAAAATTATAGGGCCCAAGTAAATTTCAAAAGTCTAGAGGAGGCCTGGGCACCTTTTAGTCTCTTCATAGGTCCGCCACTGAGCTCAAGCAGTCTATTAGCTAGCAGTCGTGTTAACCTTACATTTCAGCGGTGAATCAAGCTTCGGGGTGAGTAAGAATGTCAATGACACACTGATCTTCAATACTTTCGTCCTTTGCCAAGTTTTCAACGAATTCAATGCCAGGAAGCTCAAGAAGAAGAATGCAGTCGAGGGGCATACACAGAGAGGTTGAATTAGTGGGATAACCGTTGTTCTTCAAGTGGTGATGGTGGAATTTCTGAAGAAGTTTGCAGGTACACAGAGGTTGAATTAGTGGCAGTGGGGTGTCTGCATTGGAATTGCTGCCTTGTCTTAGCCAATTGGTTGGGTTGTGAAGTGCACGCCCGTTCCGGAGAAACCATTTTTTAGCCATCTGAAATGGCGAAATTCAAAAGACATGTAAGAATGTTCAGTTAGGAAACTTAGGTATTGAATGGGTGGTATATCACAGGTATAGCTAGTTTTCTCGAATTGTGTGTCAAATTCCTGTGTATATAAGTTTTTAGTACATTATTCTCTACAATCAATAAAGAACCTTTTGGATGACCAAAAAAAAAATAAAGAACCTTTTGTATTTCTTCTATGTAGATTTCCTCCAAAGTTTTCGAACCAATTTTTTTCCACCGGAAGACCAACTTAGGAAACTCAGAAGAATTTTAGAATACCCATAAATTGATAGGTAATTGTAACAAACATGTAGCATGCTATCAGGAAATGTTGATAAAAAAAAGTTTCAAGAATAGAACATAAATCCACCTCCACTTTATAGATGCTAGCAAGAATTGAAAAAATATATGAACACTTGAAATGATGACCTGTGATTGTTCTCTTCTAAGGGAGGCAATGCTGTATTCTGTTAAAGAAACACATGGAAAAAGAAGCAGTAAAGAGCTGATCAAAGGAGAACACATGAAGACATTTTGTTATCCTGCCTTGTGCATGTTAAGAATGCTCCTTTGAAGATAGCAAGTCTATATATGCGTATATATGTGTATTGTTTTACCTTGGGGGAGAGAGAGAGTATTTATCACTGCTTGACATTTGAAGTTGCTAGCAGAAATTCATGTCTTCTGCAAACACACAGGAGACAGGCATTTTCATGGCCGTACAAGCCCAACAAATCATTTTCGACCTTTGATATACCTCCAAACTTTTCGAACGACGAGCCATTAGAAAAGCCACCCAAGATCCATTCTACCACGGACGAATCGTACGAGCTGAATGAGCCGTCCGATCTCTTACCGATCCGTCAAAGCTCTTCAATTCAGAAGCATCACCGAACAAGCTACTAGAAATTAGGGCCATTGATGAGTTTCCAACACCCGAAGACAAACTAGGACGCATCTTTCTTCAGAAACTCGTAGGTAAGACAGCAATCGAGCACGCGATATCGAACGCCGGCGTTGAAAATTGAGGAATTACTGTGAGCCAAATATGAATGCCAGATTGATTGCCGCTTTACTGTAAGCTCGAAAAGTTGGAGATGCAATTGACATGTTCGATGAAATGTTTGGTCGAAGGTTCATTCCCTCTTAAGGGACTATTAAAACCTCTGGTGGTGGGAAATACGGTAGGAATTGTTACTGTTTGGGCATAACTCCCATTTGCATTTCCCTAATTCTGCTACCATACCCTGTCTGGTGATTTCTATGCAAAGCTATCTTGGCACAAAGTTAGCTCAAATTCGTGCCAAAACCAGAAAGAGGTAGACTCCATCTCCTACTGTCATGGGTGTTGAGCCAGCATGCTTCTTTAAGATTGATCGGTCAGGCATAACCTGGCTTGTGATTGGGAAAAAATAGAGGATCGCTCCATCCGTGTGGAGGTGTTGAAGGCAAAGATAGCTCGGATATTTTTATCCTGGATGATCATATATTTTGCTTCTGGAGTTGCAGTTCCGATGTGGGGTAGAGGCAACGGAGAAGATGCAGATATTTCCAGGGTTCCAGCTAATTTCGAGTGCTGTTTCTCTGGTGATGGAGCTTTTATCGGTGGGCATTTGTATTTGTATTGATCGTTTGTATTGTGGGGGAAATTTGTAATGCAGTGAGGTTTTTTGAGTCAAAGTGTTGTAGGGGAGAGAGTTGTAAACTTCTCCTAGTTGAAAGAGTTGATCCCGGTTCTGGTGAACGTAAGCAGATTGCCTAACCACGTTAGGACTGTCTCTATTGTGCGTCTGTGAGACAATTGGTGTCAGAGCTGTTTCAGGGACAATAGAAAGAATGGGCAATGAATATAGATCCTTCACGCCCCCCGTGCAACTAGGGATGACAATGGATTGAAACAATGTAAAGATTTGATCGAATTTGTTCGGAGGCTGTAAAGGATTCAATGCGGAAAAGGAGGCAAGGATGAAAATTAAAATAAAAATTTATATGGGTACGGAGGCGAAGATAGACCAAGGTTTCCCCCTGCCTCGCCCCTCCCCGTCCTGTTTTTTCACTTTAATTTTTTTATTTTTTATTTGTTATATATGCAATTTTTTTTTATTTTCTATTAGACAATGTATTTATTCACTTCCTTCTATGTTTTTTTTTTTTTTTTTTTGTAGAATGGATGTATAACTTTTGAAAATTAGTAATTTGTAAACAAATTAAATAATAAAAGACGCTTAGGCTTGGAATTGGCTTGGGCTTGGGGTTTGGGCTCGAATCAGGGATGGAGGCAGCTTTGTACCCGTGGAGACTGAAATAAAGATCTTCATCTACATTCAAGCAGGGATGGAGGTGGGGATAGAGGTAAATTTTTCAGGTAGAGGCGAGGATGGAGATCCCATCGCCGTCTCGTCACTGTCCATTGCCATCCCCATGTGCAACCAACCTGAGGAATCCCATCAGCATCTCTTCTTTCCCGTACACATGCTACTATTGTTTGGAAAAGAACCCTTAGTCGAAATGACCTAAAAAGAGTTCCTCAAGGTTGGGAGTGGGAGTTGCAATGGGCCATTCAGAATTTCAGCAAAAATGACTTTAAAAATCTGATTTTCAAGCTTTCCTTAGCCGCCTTTGTTTGCAGCTTATGAAAAAAAAAAAAGAAAAAAGGAATAACAAAGTGCTCACTCGGAAAAGGAGAGCAACTTCTGCAGTTATTCAAGCAATTGAAGAGGAGATGAGATTGAAAGAGTGTCTTTTTGGAAGTAAGTTGAAAATATTCACTCCAAATGGCAAGTGTGCAATGGCTGGAATATCTCCACGGCTGTTTTGAATAATAAATTTAGAACGTTTAAGGTGGAGAATATTAATACTAGAAGCTGAAGTTTTGCGCTCTCATATGGCTTCCAACGAGCTTGTTATAGCCGAATCTTGTAAATTTAACTATTATCAACTTTCTGTCATGCCTCTGTATATATATAGACATGACAATCTACGGACTGGTTTCCAACCCACTGATGATTCTATAACAGTGTTTGAACGAGCTGGGTCATGTTAAAAAATGAAGGAAGTTGGGGAGAAATTAAATGCGATGGAGCAATTCAGAGAAGGAAGCAACCCGACCTGAGCTACGGACACTCAAATGCTTCACTCTTTCATAACATCACATTGAGTGTAAATACAGAAGGTTAGAACTAAAATCTGTCAGGAAGTGCTCTCTTTTCCACTTAAGCAAGTTAGAAGCAATATCCACAAGTACAATAAACAATAGCAAACAACTAAGATTATGAAAGTATCAAAACTAAGAAATCAAGAGCGCAATAATACCAAGCATTTACGTGGAAATCCCTCAAAAAAGGGGAAAAACTACAAGGCAATGCTGGAATCCACTAAACAATGAAATGAGAGTATAAAAGGTCAACCACAACAATGGAATCCACTAAACAATGAAATGAGAGTATAAAAGGTCAACCACAACAAGATATTACACTAAGAACACAAAATACCTCTACAAGAAATACATGAAGAAGCTTCTAACTTACAAAACTAGTAGAACCTGTTAGAAAATGCTTCAAAATTCGACGTGCTATAAATAATTTAGAGATATATCCCACAAATTATGTCTCTCTCGCTCACAATTGAAAGGAAAAGATATGACTTGACATTATCTTTTCTTAAGTCGGCTAGGTTATACATGGATGAAAATTGCATTGCTTTAAAATCAAAGTGAAATGGGTAAAATGAGAAGTAAACAATAATGAAATGAAAGGATTTGATGTTGACATTTGTCTTCTTATATTAGTTGGTAAAAATTCACTTTTGAGTTTGCAAGCTAGTGCTTTGGAACAATAGCTGTCAGATCTATTGAATAGAGCTCTACCCATTTCTTAACTTTGGGACTTGGACAATAAATGTTGTCTCTACCCGTTGGAGACCTGGCCTTTGTATAAGAGGGCCCAGTCAGTCCTCATAAGAATATAGATAAACATACACAGAGTATTTTTGGTTAATATTTTCTACTGCATATAATTTCTTAGGCTATTTACTTACACAAATTCAAACCTTTCTAGTGAGTGCACACCACAAAGGTTAATTGTTGTATCCTGAAAACGATGGCCTAGAGCCATCTGCATCGAGATTTTCACCGTGTGGGGGCGAAATCGTTTCTTAAGGACAACAAATTAAGTTTCGTGCCTTGATTTTTTTTTATAAGTCTTTTGTAAGTCATTATATCATTATATATATATATATATATGTATGTATATTATTTTGTTGATATATTAAAACAGTATTTTGCATAATATTTTCAACAATCTTAAGAAACAATTTGTGTTTTGGTAAATTAACAAAATGAATACCATACTTGATATGTCAAAATTGGAGTTGTTTGACGGAAACCATTACAAACATTGGTTTGAAAAGATTTTATTTTTCTTATAGTAAATTAGTTAGTATAGACCATGTGTTGTTCAGTGATCGAATATCTGATAATGCACTAGAACCAGCCTGTACTGAATCTATTCAAATATATGATAGCCAACAAAATCTGTTGTGGGCATATTTTGAATTATTTATCTAACTCTCTGTTTGATATATATTGTGCTTACAAATCTGCTAAAGAGATTTGGAAACTTTTGAAAAGAAAATACTGAACAAAAGATGCGAGTACAAAGGAATATGTTGTTGGTAGGTTCTTGGACTATAAGATGACTGACAACAAATCAGTCATGGAGCAAGTGCACAAGTACAAGAGCATAGTGCATGACATCCTAGCTGAAGGGATGGTGGTTGATGATGCTTTTTAGACTGCAGTCTTGTTTGAAAAATTACCATCCTCTTGGAAGGAATGTAAAAACTATCTGAAACACAAAATAAGAGATCTTAGCTGGGAGGATCTCATTGTTCACATCCAAATTGAAGAGTCAAACTAGTCAAAGGACAAAAGTGAATCAGTTCATAAGTCCACTTCCAAAGCTAATGTGGTGGAGGTGAAGCTTATTGCAAAACCAGAACATCATCATTCTAGAAGGCACTTCAACAGAAGGCATGGTAAGAAAAATAACAAAAATAATAATAATTTCAAGAAACACGATGATATCAAAAAGAAAAAGAAGGGTCCTTATTATGTTTGTGAAAAAATGAGTCAAATTGCTTCTGAATGCAAATACCGTAAAGGAAAAAATCATCACCAACAGAAACCACAGGCTAACTTAGCCAAAGCTCAGGTAATAACTGCTATTGGTTTTTAAATTAATCTTGTTAATAATGTGGTTGAGTGGGTGGTAGACATTGGGGCTACTCGACATATCTATAGCAACAGAGATATGTTTGCTACTTATGAAACTGTTGGTGACGGTGAGCATGTCTATCTAGGAGATGCTCATATAGTTCGTGTGGTTGGTAAGGGAAAAGTTATTCTGAAACTTACTTCTGGTAAAACTCTTGCTTTGATTGATACTCTTTATGTGTCATATCTGCGTAGAAATTTAGTTTCTGGATTTCTTCTTAACAAGGCTAGTATTAAATTAGTTTTTGACTCTAATAAACTTGTGCTTAGTCATAATGGAGATTTTGTGGGAAAAGGTTACTGTGCTGGGGGTCTCTTTGTACTGAATGTTATATCTAGAAATGTGATACCCTAATCTCATAATTTCATAATTACTTAAATTACATTTATTGCATGGTTAATTAGTATGTAGATATTATATATGTGCATGTGTGTGTAGCATGTGGCAAATGGTGAGTTAGATAGTGACTTGAGTGGTGAGTCATTAGTGAGTATGTGCATAGGATACCTAAGGGTGAGAGATACACTCTTGTATCTATTTTTGGCTTCTAGTCACAATAGAAGTCAAGAGGGAAGAGAAGGGTTTTCAGTGGAGAGAAAGAAAGAGAAGACAAAAGGGGGACAAGGTTAGTGGGGAGACAAAGAAAAAGAAAAAAAAAAAAAAAAAAATAGGAGAGAGATGAATTAAGTGGGAGGTTATTGGGAAAGAAAGAAAGAAAAAAGAGGAGAGAGAAGAAGAAAAAGAATAGAGGGAGTGAAGAGAGTTGACTGCCATCATTCGAATGGAGGAGATATAGACATAGAGAGAGAGAAAGAAGAGAGAAGAGAAAGAGAAAGAGAAAGGAGGAAAAAGAATAAGAAGAGGTCAAGGGTAGGCTTGTTGCATCTTGATTTCAAGATCTAAGGTAAGATCATCATGTTCTTACTTGATCTATTTCATTTCTATGATTTTGTACATGCTAGTATGTTTGATACCATGAGAGGAGGTGGAGGAAGATGATGGAAGAGAGGGATGGTTGGGGGTTTCCATGGTGGAAGCCCAAAAGTTTCATATTTGTGATGAATTGGTTTAGCTAAGAATATTATTTCTAGCTGAATCTTTAAACACTCGAATTTAAAGTTATAATAGTAATTTAAGCTTTAATCTCACTTAAAAATATTGTATTTTCAAATTATGGTGAATTTTAGAAGTTGGACTATTACGGCTGAAATCTGTAACCCTGATCTACGACACCTACCTTGATAGAAACATTCAACCAAATTAGAGTAGTTAAAATGTTTTGAAAGTTTTATTGTATCTATTAGAAATGTGAATGAGAGTATATACCAAATTTCAGGTCATTTTGATGTCATTTTCCTATTTTAAGAACCTCTCAAAGATAGACCATCTGCAGCAGAATTCTCACTTCTACAGTACTGTCCTATTTTATAAAACATCAAATAAATACTTAGACTTGTTCAAAAATTGTGAAATTTGGTCTAAATATTCTCTGTGATGTCTATTTTGTATTCCCAAGTTTTGAAATTTTTTGGTATAATCTCATGAAGTTGCGTCCATATTATAAGGTCTGTGTCAGTTTTAATAGATTAGATGACTTAGTGAATTTTGGCACTTTTAAGCCTATTTTCAAATGATTATGTTCAAGGTGTATATTTGGTGTTCGAGTATTATTTATAAATTATTTTTTTATGTTCAATATTTATTGATAAATTATATAATGTGGTTTCGAAACTAACATGATTATGGTGATAAGAGCTAAAGGAGGTCAAGAACCTTCAACGTCAACCAAGGAGTAACTTCATCGGGTGTGTGTATGATTACAAGTGGGAATATAAGATAGTCTTATTCATATTGAATGGATTGTTTGTTTTCTATATGTATGGTGGCGGTGAATTCATATGAGATGTTAATGGTATTCATATATGAGGTGAAATTTGTGTTTATACATATGGGGAGTTATGTGAAGACATTGGTGACTATAGATATATAAGGTAGCATTGCATACCATCCATATTGTACGCCTTGCATTGCACTGGAAAAAGTTAGCCATGGTGTGTTAACCAAAGGCTTAGTTACGGTGGACTAGCCCAAGGGTGCCACGATGGGCATTCCTTGATAACGAGTCATCGATATATTGGGCCAACGCTATCTAAATCACATGCATATTCGGGTATTTCATGCATTGCATCACAAGATATCATTTATTGGTAGATTATTTATTGATAGCGGATTATATGATTATGTATATAACGCTCTTCATGAGTTTAATTATCTATCGTGAGCACATTGACAGTTAACTCACACTCACACAAACTATTTTGACAACTAACGTGGAGATAGCGGTTTGGTTCACTGTAGTCTTGGTCTTAGCCGCAGTGGCATTCATTTCGGCGTTAGGATGTCGTGTCAAAGGGCTTGGGAAAGCTCATGTTGCTTTACTTTTAGTTTCATGTTATATTTGTATAAGACGTTAGGATTTGAGTTATATTTGTATTTTGCTTTATGTTAGCTTGAGTTTTACGAAGGTTTATATGTACCTATATTTGAAAGATGTGTGTAAGGTTGTGGAATGGTTTACTTTGATGTACTTTTTCTTTATGTATGGTTGGTCCATGGTTATATAAAGTAATGGTGTTTATTCTGCTGTGTTCTATTTTCTGGTATGGATTAAGGTGCCGTTTATAGCTACGGTAACTTATGCGATCACGTCTCACCTAATGTGACATTAATGATGTCTAATTAAGATGGGAGGTGTGGCAGGAAATACTAATAAAGCTAGTACTTCTTCTACTTATATTGTTGAGTCTGTTGATTTATGGCATGCTAGATTAGGATATGTTAATTTTGTTTCAATTAAAAAAATGAGACAACTTAGCTTAATTACAGATTTTAAAAATTGTGAGACTTCCAAGTTTGAAATTTGTGTTGAAGTTAAGTTCACAAAGAACCTTTCAAATCAATAGAAAGAAGCTCTGAAGTTTTAGAACTAATACACAGTGACTTAGGAGATTTCAAAAACTACAAAAGTAGAGGTGGTAAAAGATATTATATTACATTGGTGGATGATTGCTCAAGATTCATTATAGTGTATCTATTAAGAACCAAGGACGAAGCAACTGAATGTTTTATAAAATATAAAGCTGAAATAGAAAACCAGTTGGATAAGAAAATAAAAGGGTTAGATTTGACCAAGGAGAAGAATATGATACAACTCTGCTCAAATTTATTTGTGAACAAAATGGAATAATACATGAGACTACTGCACCTTATACTCTTGAACAAAATGGAATAGTTGAAAAAGAAAATAGAACTCTCAAGAAAATGATGCATGCAATATTAATTAGCTCCGGACTATCTTTTAACATGTGGGGGGGAGGCAATATTTTCAGCATGTCACATCTTGAATAGGATTCCACACAAGAAAACTAATAAGATCCCATACGAACTTTGAAAGAAGCATGCACCAAATTTAAATTATTTAAAGGTGTGGGGGTGTCTAGCTAATGTTGGACTTCCAAGTATTAAAATAAACAAAATAGGTTCTATTCATAGGCTATGCATAATACAATACAGCTTATAAATTTCTTATTATAAAAGGTGAAAAGGTCATCTGGGAGGCTAACACAATAATGGAAGCAAAAGTTGAATTCTTTGAACATATTTTTCCTGTGAGTATTTCTTCTGTAGTACCTTTAGATGTCAAATTAATTTCCAATGTAGAAGAAATGTCTTCACAACCAGAGTTAAGGCGTAGTAAGAGACTCAGAATAGAAACCAGCTTTGAAAAAGATTTTGTGACTGCTTTTCTAACTAAAGATGATCCTAAAACATATAAAAAGGCTATGAAATTTGTAGATGTAACTTTTTGAAAAAATGCAGTAAATAGTGAACTGGAATCTACAATAGCTAACCATACTTGGAAACTAGTAAATTTGCCTAAAGAATGTAAACCCATAGATTACAAGTGGGTATTTAAAAAGAAATTAAAATATGAAGGATCTATAGATAATTTCAAGGCAAGGCTAGTGGCAAAAGGCTATACATAAAAAGGAGTAGATTATTTTGATACATACTCTCCCATTACAAAAATCTTTACTATTAGACTTTTGATTGCGATCTATACATAAATTGATTATACACCAAATGGATGTGAAGACTACTTTCCTAAATGGAGATTTAAATGAAGAAATTTACATGATCCAACCAAAGGGCTTTGTGATTCTTAGACAAGGAAATAAAGTATGTAGACTTGTTAAATCATTATATAGTTTAACATAAGCTCCTAAACAATAGCATGAAAAATTTGACTACACACTAATTTCAAATGGATTTATTGTGAATGAATCTAATACTTGTGTTTATAGTAAATTTTTTAGTTCTTCTAGTGTGAGTATAAGTTTATATGTAGATAACATGTTGATTTTGGGTACTGACTTTTAAGTTGTAAATCAGACTAAAGTTTTTTATCATCAAACTTTGATATAAAAAACCTAGGTAAGGCTAATGTGATTTTGGGAATCAAAGTCATTTGTAGACCTGATAGTATAATTTTGACACAATCACACTGTGTGGAAAAACTTCTTAGGAAGTTTAATCATTTTGATGTTGACCCTGTCAAAGCTCCATATGATCCTAGTCTTCATCTCAAGAAGAACAAGGATTGTAGTGTGTCCCAATCTGAATATGCCAAAATTATTGGGAGTGTAATGTATTTAATGAATTGTACACGTCCTGACATAGCATATGTTGTGAGTAGACTTAGTAGGTATATACATAATCCTAGTAGAAAACACTGGAAAGCTTTGACTAGACTCTTAAAATATTTAATAGATACAATGAATTTTGGTCTTTATTATGTTAGATATCCTACTATGCTAGAAGGCTACTGTGATACAAATTAGATATCAGATAATGATGAAACTAATTCTACTAATGGTTATGTTTTTACCTTTGGTGGATGTGCTATTTCATGGAAATCTTCCAAACAAATGTGTAAAGCTACTTCTACCATAGAATATGAGTTTGTTGCTCTAGAAATGGCAGGTAATGAAGCTGAGTGGCTAAGAAACCATCTTACTGATATTTCAATGTGGAAAAAGCCAGTTCCTCTTATGTCATTACACTGTAATTCACAGTTAGCTATAGCTCGAGCAAAGAATAAAATGTACAATAGGAAAAAATAGACATATAAGTCTAAGGCATAATATTGTGAGACAGCTTATAAGCAATCGAGTAATTGCCCTAGAGTTTGTGAGGTTAGAGAAAAATCTGGCAGATCCTCTAATAAAATGGCTAACTAGAAAATTAATCTTTGATACATCGAGAGGGATGGGACTTAAGCCCATTGAGTGATTATCCTGTGATGGCAACCCAACCTGTGTGATTGGAGATCCCATGAATCAGGTTCAATGGGTAATAACAACTCACAGAGACATTCAATTAAGCACTATCAGTTTAGTGTCCTTTCCCTTGATGTGGATAGTGCAAGCTACAATATTATGTGGAGATTAAGTTTTTAAACTCTTAATGAACTTATAGCCTGTAATGGTGGTGTATGCAGCACACACTTGACAAGTTCATCTATCTGAGTATGGAGGTGGGGGCTACTTCCTATGAGAATTAAAGGTTAACTCTCTAGAACACTTATAAAAATTTAGGTAAGGCGCATGGCCATAAAGGTGCCAACTCGAGAACTCGTCTTTAAAAATTGTGTGTGTGCAGTTAAATTCAATCATATTAAAGTGTAAGGCTCAAGATTCTAGATCACATTTCACTAGTGATTTATTATTTGTCAATACTAAGTGTCGATTCAAGTCCACAAGACATCGACATCAATCCATCTCATATCTAAGCCTAAAGTTTTGATATTATTATTATTATTATTATTATTATTATTATTATTATTATTTCAATTTTTGAATCATGTGGGGCACTGTTAGAAAATGCTTCAAAATTTGACGTGCTATAAATGATATAGAGACATATCCTGCAAAATATGTATTTCTCTCTCTCACAATTGAAAGTAAAAGATATGCCTTGACAATCTCTTTTCTTAAGTCGGTTAGATTATACATGAATGAATATTGCATTATTTTAAAGTCAAAGTGGAATGGGTAAAATGAGAAGTAAACAATAATGAAAGGATTTGATGTTGACATTTGTCTTCTTTTATATTAGCTGGTAAGAAATAACTTTTGAGTTTGCAAGCTAGTGCTTTAGAGCAATAGCTGTGAGATATATTGAATAGAGCTTTACCCATTTCTTGATTTTGGGACTTGGACAATTAATGTTTTGTCTCTATCCTTTGGAGACCTGACCTTTGTATAAGAGGGCACAATCAATCCTCACAAGAATATATATAAGCATACACCGAGTGTTTTTGGCTTTGATTTGTCTTCAATAATTTCTACTCTGTATAATTTGTTAGGCTATTTACCTCCACTAAGTTCAAACCATTCTAGTGAGTGCACACTACAAAAGTTAATCGTTGTATCCTGAAGAACGGTCTCCTAGAGTCATCTGCACCGAAGTTTTCACTGTGTGGGGACGAAATCATTTCTTAAAGATAACAGATTAAGTTTTGTGCCTCGATTTTTTTTATAAGTCTTTTGTGAGTCATTATATCATTGTATATAAATATATATTATTTTGTTGATATATTAAAACACTATTTTGCACAATATTTCTAACAAAACCCTCTCTCCAAGAGAGAAATCCCAACTTTGTTGAAACAACAAACACCCTTATAGATGAAGAAGAACAAATTATTGTGTCTTGAACTCCAACTCAAGAAACTCTTCTGTTTTTTTTTTTTTTTTATCAGCAAAAGAAAGAAATCTATTGAAGAAGAAGAGAAGATTACAAAGCTAGGGTTCACTGATGTGAGTAGCCACATCAAACTAGACCAAGCTAAGATAAACCTATTAAAACATAACAAGCAAGATACGACAGGAATGAAAAGCAGAGGAAAAAGAAGACTAACTAAGGGAGGAGTTGGCAAGGAACCAATTATCTCTTCAGATTGGAGAGCTTCCTTACTGCAACAAAGTTGTGAATGAACTCCAAAATAGTAAAACCTGACCACCCAATTTTTGCTTTAATCCAAAAGGCTAGCTGGTGCTTAATAGAATACACTGTATATTCCCATATCAATCCATTGTTATTAAAGATGATAGCATTCCTTAATAGCCAGATGTTCCAGATAGTAGCTAGAAATAGAGCCTGCCAGATTAATTTATCCATATCAGAAAAATTACCACCACACCACCACAAGGCATGATCAATAAGCTTAGCAGGGGCTACCCATAGACAACCCCACTATCTGATGATAGAAGACCAGATTAACCATGAGATTCTGCAATTATGCAATAGATGATCTGAGTTTTCATCAGCTTCATTACATAAAACACATAAACGGTTTGATGATTGAGGGAGAATCTTCTTGTGCAGTAGCAAATCTTTGGTGCAGGTTCTTTCTTGCAGAGCTAGCTAGCCAAACACTTGGACTTTTAGAGGAACAGCAATCTTCCAGATGGAAGAAGGAATGGGAGATGAAGGGCCCATGGTGCTTTGATAAGCGTTACAGAAGGAATTTACAGAATAAAGTTGGTTTGACTTTGCTTTCCATGAAATTGAATCAGGTTTGGAATCCTCTAAATTTTTGGTGGAGAGTAGACCTAAAAGCTTTTTCAAATCTTCTTTTTCCCAAGCTCTAACCATCCTTTAAAGCTCAGCTTCCATTTATATGTTCCATTTGCTTGTCTGTCATGAGCATCCTTGATAAATTCCTGTTGATTGGATGACAAAGAAAAAAGTTTGGGAAATAAATCAAAAAGTAAACCTTGTTCAAGCCAGGGATCAAACCAGAGATGAGTTTTATTGTCAGAACCAATGTTGATTGATAGATTTTCCAGTAGGATTTTACTGAAACCATCACTGTTACTACCAACATCTATGATTGCCTTCCAAATTCCCAAAACTCTTATGTTGCCATTTGCATAAGGTTGCCATCTTGAATTAACCATATTATATTTGTTGCAGATTACCTTCCTCCATAAAGCTTCTTTCTCTGTGCTAAACCTCCACCACCATTTTGCTAGCAATGCTGCATTCATGACTTGAAGTGGTCTAACCCCTAAGCCCCCTTGTTCCATACTCAAAGTGACAGTACCCCATTTGACTAAATATACCTTTTTTTTGGAATCACCATCACCCCATAAGAATCTCTTCATAATTTTTTCAATTTCCACTTTAACCTTATTTGGCATCCTGAAGATGGAGAGGAAGTATAGAGGAAGGTTGGACTTTAGCAAGGTAAGCCTGCCCCCCAAAGAGAGGCGAGTCCTCTTCCATTTAGACAACTTAAGCTTAAACTTGGAAATAACTCCCTTCCAATCCTTTGAGAATCTCTAATTGACACCCATAGGCATTCCTAAATAAGATATAGGAAGTTTACCAATGTTGTAGCAGAAAATTGAGGCAACACAATTCAAGAGACCATCATCAATTCCAACTCCATAAGCACAACTTTTAAGGAAATTGATTTTGAGGCCAGAAAGAAGCTCATAACATCTAAGAATTCTTTTCAAGTGTTCTAACTTAGTGAGATCTGCAGAGTTGAAGCAGATAGTATCATCAGCATATTGAAGTTGCAGAATATGAACTTGATCCCTGCCAATTTTGACACCATTGACCAAATGAAGCTGAGTGGCTCTATCTAGAAGCATGTTAAGACCTTCAGCAACAATAATAAAGAGAAAAGGAGAAAGGAGGTCACCTTGCCTTAACCCTCTTTCAACCTGGAATTCATTTGAAGGAGAGCCATTTATCATAATAGAGACCCTAGCTGTGGAGATACATTCCTTTATCCATTTACACTATAACATTGCAAAACCCATTTTCTCCATTAACCTGATTAGGAAATTCCAATTGATAGAGTCCAAAGCTTTCTCAAAATCTAACTTTAAAGCTACCCCCCTTAACTTCTTGGATTTCCACTCATGCAACACCTCACTGGCAATGAGAATTCCATCTATAATGTTTCTCCACTTAATGAAGCCATTTTCTAGCTTACTAATCACCTCATTCATAACCTTTTTCAACCTATTAGCAAGGCACATGGCTAGTAATTTGTACATAGAACCAATAAGACTTATAGGTCTGTAATGATCAAGAGAGTCAGGGCAGTCTACTTTGGGGATTAAAGTGATGAAAGAGGAATTAAGACCTTTAGTAATCTTAACATTTTTCTGAAACTCAAGAAGAAAAGCCATTATTTCTTTCTTAAGGATCATCCAGAATTTCTTGATGAAATTGAAGTTGAAGCCATTAGGTCCTGGAGCTTTCCCACCATTACAGCTAGTCAAAGCTTGAAAAACCTCTGCTTTAGTGAAAGCTTCTTCCAATCTTAGCTTACTTTCTAAGCTTAGTTTTTTTAGAATTTCCCCTTCTAAAAGGGGTCTGATTGGGATGTCTTCAGAGTAGGTCCTCTTAAAATGCTTGTGAGCTTCATCCTTAATGGAGTTAGGATCCATTGACAGAACACCATTTATAAAGAGGTGACCAATGGAGTTTTTCCTGTATCTTATATTGACAGAAGCATGGAAGAAAGCAGTATTTGCATCACCATTTTGAAGCCATAACAATCTTGATTTTTGCCTCATAAGGCTTTCAGCTTCTGTATATGCTTTCCACAACTTCCTTAACAAGCTCCTCTTGAAACTCTTGATATCCAAATTATGAACATTTTCTTCAGATAGCTTATCTACTGAGGATAACTGCTCCTCCAGAGAATTAACTCTTTTAAATATGTTACCAAAGACTTCTGAATTCCATTTTTTTATTCTGCCTTTGAGATCCTGCAGTTTTTTCATAATGATAAAGCCAGCCCAACCTTGAAAAGTTGAATTGCTCCACCCTTGGTAAATCATGTCCTTGAATGACTTCTTGTTTAGCCAAATATCAAAAACTCTAAAAGGTTTGGGTCCCCAGTCAATCACTTCATCTGATAGAAAAATGGGGCAATGGTCTGAAAGTAGCCTAGGTAGTCCCCATAGTGAACACTTGAAGATTCCCAGCCACTTAGAACTAACTAAGAACCTGTCAATTTTGCTCCAGATTTCCTTGTTTTGAAGATTGGACCAGGTGTGTATGTAAGAATTTTGTAGACAACTTCTATCACTCTGTACACTTTTTTTGTTTCTATACCTTGTTAGCCACTAAATTACTAATATGTATATAATGCAAGACAAGACTCTTGCCTAACAACTATTAAAATAGTATGGGTCATTCTCATGGTATTAACCCAACACATATGGTAGACCCAACAAAATCCCCATATTTTTGGGAGGATTGATACGGAAGAATTGCAAAAGCGCAAACGCGTAATACAAAGCCAAGAATTGCGGCCACCGAAATCTTTGGGTTTGCTGCTTCAATTCATGCTGGACACGTGTAGCCGTGTTTTTTGAAATCTCCTAAAATGGATCCATGGTCGACGACTCGATTCTGCAAGTTCATGTTCAAACTAGCCAGAGTTCTCTGTAAAGGCCTTCTATCTATAATTCCTTGTGCCCATAATGTTGGAGAAATGTGAAAGAATTTGCTTGTAGAAATTACCTCTGCTTTGCTAGAAATGATTTGATCGGTTTCGTCAATCAACTGAAGATTCAGTTCTTTTGGATCCCATGCAACCCAATTTCCGCAAACAAGTACTGTTCTTTACATTGTTAATTAATTAGCTCCCAAGTAGCAGGAAAAGAATTCATAAAAGGAAAAGGCTATTCTTTCAAAACATTTGTACAAAAAATCTCACCAAAATGAAGTGGATGTGGTATTTTTGTAATTAAAAGTCAATATAATAAATATTTTGTTTTAAAATGAATGGCCAAATGTGAGTCTTTCTTTAAAACAAAATCCCCATCTTTTAATTACAAAAGATAATGTTATACAACCAAGAAAAGCCAACAGAATTTATCACCAAATGATGTGGTTATATGAGAGATATTTATTTTAAAACAAAATAACCATCAAATGACTCATAGTTACAAAATTGACACTACATAGATATCATTAGGAGTGTGCATGCGTTGAATTAGATTGGGTCCGTGCTAGACTCACAACCGACCCAATCTTGACCCGATCTTCGACCCAATATTCCCAAGGAAGTGAACCGTACTAAGCTGAGTCGGTTCATTTCCATGCCTCGAGTTGATTGGGTCCAAGATCAAATTGGGTTGGTTTGGATCTATTTTTATTATACGAAATATACTTTATTCATGTAAAAAAAATTCTAAAAAAATCTTAATCTTGCATCTTCAATATTTTTAAAAAAAAATTAAAAATAACATACCAATACAAAGAACAATAATTTAAAGACATATAAACAATATATATAGATTTTTATAATAATATAAGATCGGATCTCAATTTAGTTCTTGAACTAGACAGTCGAGAATTAAACCAAATTTATTGGATTAGTTCTTTAAAATTCAGAACCAAGCTAAACCTTTGATAGACCCAATCAAATCAACTCATAAAAGCCGATTTGGTTCAATTCCCAATTTTTTCGGTTGGTTGTGGACCCTAGATATCATACTTCTTTATGATTCAAGGGTTATGTAAACCCCTTATGTTCCAAGCTCCAAGCTTTAGCATTAAGTGATGCCGAATTTTAAAGCTATCAACTCTAGGTTCAGATTTATTTTTCTATACCTCTCCTAAATCGATAACTAACGATAAGATAATGGTTGCACATCACTCAGCTAAGGTTTTTGAGTAGACGATCACTAGCGAGGTCAACGATTCCAACAAGAGCACTGTATTCTGCAACCCCTAACACCTAATGGTTACTTTAACCCATTTATGGAAACATCACAATTACTTTCTTCTTTTTTAAAAAAAAAATGGAGTACCTATCCAAGGTAGGGCTGTTCGGACTCTCTCATGAGTAAACTCATTCGGAGATTGGTAAATATTTACAATTCTTCAGTCTGTGATATTGTACGAATTGCCCAGACAGACAAATACCTTCATAGTGACCGACATCAAAATAGCAATTTACTCAACATAGCAGAGGACACAATGATTTAGAATTCATAATAGGTCCTACATACTTATAGAGATACTCAAATAACATGCAGATGCGACAGACATTACATATATG
Source organism: Euryodendron excelsum (assembly GCA_033060915.1). Lineage (NCBI taxonomy): Eukaryota > Viridiplantae > Streptophyta > Magnoliopsida > Ericales > Pentaphylacaceae > Euryodendron > Euryodendron excelsum. Next base: position 5,905,826 of record CM065387.1, on the reverse strand, counting down.
TCATAATATTTCCTCAATTGTGGGTGCCATGATCGCGTTTTGATATTGTGTAGGTGGTATTTATTTTTAGAGTTATCCCACTCATAATCCTATTTGGAGGAGTTATCTAGGGTGACAATCACGTCACGTCATCTTGCTTTTGTGACATGAGATTCTATTCAAATTATGATTCGTGTGAAATTTTTTATATGAAAAGAATTTTAAATTTGAAAATTTACCATATAACTAAGATAATGTCTATAATTTCTATAAAAAAAAAAAAAATGTTGTCCCTTTAAACATGGTATCATATGAATACACTATCACACCACATAGGTATGATGATGGGTGTGACGGTTACTCTGGATAATTTTTCCTTTTCGAGACACCTAAATAGAATTATGTGAATTCGCTAATGTGAGTCCTATAGTCTTATCGTTATGGAGTGAGAAAAAAGATTATAAGTATAGAGTTTTTCTTGTTTTTAAGTAACTTCTTCTTTTACGTTCCACCACAACCTTTTCAGCTTAACAATGAAGACGTTCAAACTTCAAACAATAATAATAAAAAAAAATCAACAAGAAAGAAATGAAGTAGAAAATGGGAAAGAAGAAAAGGATGGTGACTCAAAAAAGTTGAGTGAACATTTTAAAATTGCTTCGACCACTTAAGCACAAAACTTGCTCCAAGGTTTAGCTTGACTGTGTTCATTTTACTAAATTGACTGCTAGATATAAAGAGAATAAGGGGTGGAGGAAAATGAAGAAAAGGTAGGCTTTTCTGAAAGAAAAAAAACTGGTAAAGAGTCGACACATATTCAGAGAGCAATCTGAGAAAGTCATAGTTTAAAGTTGAAAGTTTGCTTCTAAAAGTGAGTGCTGCAAAGCTTATCCACCAGCTTACATCCACGTAATCGAGATGCCTGGGGACTAAGGTTCCTGCTTTTATTTTTTCATGTTAAATTTTAAAGGCCGCGGTTTAAGTAAGTCCATTTGCTTAGCATGAGAGGAAGCTCGTAAAATTAGCATACAAACAGTCGAATACAGTATCTTCTTTTTATAAAAATTTATTTTTAATGCACTTGACAATTTAAAATTTTTTTTACACAAAATAAGCATAAAATGTGACACGTCATCATGATAAATAATAAAAGAGTAACTACAATATGAAAGGTAATACTACTCTTGAAAAGCAGAAGCTAGTCAGCACTTTTTGTATGTGGATACATTAGGCAAAAGCTTCTTTCTAAGTGAGTGTGCTACATCGCTGATCTACGTAAGAAAGCAATTATATCTACATACTTTCATGTTTTATTTTTTGTGGATACATTATGTCTTGCAAGAAAACTCAGCTTGACTGGAAAAAACTCCCTTCCAAAAACAAAGAACGAACTTTTATAAACTTCAAGAAAAAATTTTTAAGAAACTTTTCAAAAACTATAACATTATTTGAAAAAAACTTGTCAGAAATTCTCAAAATAATGTTATGCAAACTTTTAAAAATGCACTTCTCATACTTTTTAGTATTTTCATCCTAGCAAATCAATTTTACTTTATGTCTAGTTGTTCCTTATAAGTTTCTATAGATATCATGTAGCATTAACATTTTATGTGATCATGAAAATATTCTAATACTTAATAGTGCTATTTTTATGATTCTTAACAAAAAAAATTTATAAATATCTTAATTAATTTTTTTTATTACCTAGTGCTTTCTGATTCTCATAATCTTTTTAGGTCACATTTCACGTTTTTATTTTTGATATCATTTTTTTCTTCCATTTTCATATTGACATCTATGGTCTCTACATGAGAAAAGCTTTGTAAGGGTAACAATTTACATCTATGGCAGTCAAACTTCTAAATGCTTGACGCCCAAGATTCTCTCTCTCTCTCTCTCTCTCTCTCTCTCTTCTCTCTCTCTCTCTCTCTCTCTCTCTCTCTCTCTCTCTCTCTCTCTCTCTCTCTCTCTCTCTCTCTGTGTGCAATTCCATTTGCTTAGCTTGAGAGGAAGCTCAATAACTTAGCGTACAACTAGTTTTTTTTTTTTTTAATAGCAAATCAAAGCAACCCACAAAAGAATTTAATTTTTATGGGCACTCTAAAACCATCGTAAAACTAGTTGAAGACATTGCTTAGACATTGCTTTCTTAGAATATCTTAACACAATTTTCTTACAAGTCTTTGTTTATTTTAAACGACTTAATTCTAGACAATGACTCGTGAATCACTAAGCATGGAACATGAACGCAAATAAAGAAAGAAAAATAAAGAAGCATAGTCTACAAAGAGTTGCTCTTAATGACAGAAAATGTGTTTCACCTGCATCACAACCTTCGCTGAGATTTCCAAGCTGCCTTGAAATGTTGTATTCAATTCCAAGGATAAGGAAGAAGATGCCACGTATTGATAATATAAATAAATAAAGTTGAACCTGCGATTCTCGAACAACTTAATCTTCAGATGAGACGGTTTTTCATTGGCATATCAATCACGTCAGTTTTTTCTTTCAGTTTTCCTTCTGCTTCTTCCTTCTTCCAACTAAATCTATTAATTTATTTCAAGTTGAAATATTATTCGGTCCACTTGGAAGCATAGTGGACATTTGTCGGGTTAGACTAGATTCAAGCCAAGCCTATACCAAAAATAATTGCCATCAAACTTAATTTTCCAATCCATTCAAATTAAAAATTAAATGACTAAGCCTACCCTTTTTAAACTCAATTTTCTAATAAATATTTTTTCTTTAAAAATAATGTTAAATAATATAAAATTTAAATTAATTAATTAAATATATACTTATTAAAATTTATAATTATACTATTTTGTATATATTTTGAGTCAGGACGAGTTTCAAATAAATTATTAACTCCGTCCATTAAGATAATCCGGACTACAAAAATTCTTAAACCCTTTAAATAATGGGTGGGTCAAACAGACTATGAGACCCATAACCACCCCCAAATTAAAAAACGTGTTGTTCCTCCTCTGATGTGATCCTCGAAGAATAATTTCTCCTTTCCCCTTTCAAGTTTCAACAAAATCTTTAGTGTGCCCACGAAGTGTCAAAATTTCGTTTGTTTAGCGACTACATTAATTTCCAGTCAACTTCCATGAACCTACATTGCTACCTCTTTTATGCCACATGTTAAAAGAAGAACAAAAAAAGGCGAAAAAAAATCTGATGAATTTGTCAAAAAAAACCGTATGTACACGGTCACGGCAAAGGAAAGTAGTCACACCGCCCGACCGTCGTATATAAAGAGGCCCACCTCCACCACCGACCACCATGTCATGAACATAAATTTAACTTTTCTAGCCCCTGTAACATTATAAATTGCGCACCTGTATATAGTCACATCTCTAAGTACTAGTAACTCTTCACTTCAAGCCTCTTTGTTCCATTCTATGCTATAGTATTTCTTATAAGAATGTCAACTATATTGCAAGCAAAAATCCAGTGCGTCGAGCCTATACTTGAGGTGCCAATCACCACCCTTAGTATTCCCATCAAACGATGGCACTTCGCTTTTGCTACAATCTACTGTTCTAGAGCCTTGTACTCTCATTTCAAACAAGCTCTATCCAAGAAACGAAAAAAACACCAACGTTCACCATCCTACACTGTCCTCAACGTCGAGCCAGACAGCGACTCGGCATATAAGATTGATCAAAGGAGCCTCGTACAACTCATGAAGCAGAAGAATGTCGAAAAACTTGTTCAACTTGGAGGAGTTGAAGGCATAGCTTCTGCTCTTGAAACTGATCTGGAGAATGGGATTCATGGCGAAGCCGAGGAGGACATTGCTTCTCGACACGAAGCCTTCGGCTCAAACACGTATTGCAAGCCGCCTGCGAAGTGCTTGTTTCGTTTCGTATGGGAGGGTTTTAAGGATCCAACCATTCTCATCCTCTTGTTTTGTGCTGCACTTTCTCTTGGTTTTGGCATTAGACAACACGGGCCGAGAGAGGGATGGTACGATGGAGGAAGCATATTTGTTGCTGTCTTTCTTGTCATCGCCGTCTCGGCTATAAGTAACATCAAGCAAGACAAGCAATTTGAGAAACTATCCCGAGTTAGTAACAATATTTTGGTTGAGGCTGTGAGAGGAGGGAGGAGGCAGCAGGTTTCAGTGTTTGAAATTGTTGTCGGAGATGTGGTTTGCTTGAAGATTGGAGACCAAGTTCCTGGCGATGGATTGTTCGTAGAAGGGCACTCGTTTCAAGTGGATGAATCGAGCATGACAGGGGAGAGTGATCACGTAGAAGTTAATCGCAGCCAGAATCCATTCTTGTTCTCTGGCACCAAGGTAGTGCTAGATTTTATTTATTTATTGCATGCTTTGATACCATGTCGGGATTTTTATACGCTCGCAAATATAATTTCTATTATTGCTGACTTTTTAATATTATTGCTTTAGAAGTTAATGGTGCAAAAAGACACCATGAAAGCTTATAAATGTAAGAATGAAATAAAATGAATAGTTACACTTTTATTCTCTCAGGGATGGTTTGCTTCTCACACTCTCAATTATGTTATGTTTGGTATGTGAGAATCGAATTAAACGGAGTTGTTATACGTCCTTGTGTTGAGTTAACCCACACTATATACAATATTATCTACTTTAAATTTACCCCACATGACTGTAAAATATATTGTATTAGGCCGATGTCTACGTCTCCTATATAACACTTCACATTACTTTCACCCAAGTGATGTGGAACTAACACATGGCCATAACACTGTCTCTTTTCTCTCACACAGTTGAGTGAGTGTGCCACCACTCGCAAAGACAACACGTGCTTGTGTTGGGTTAGTCTACACTTTTGACTAGTGTAGGTTCTAATATCATTCTGTCACACCCGACCTAGGTCTATATGCTATAATATGCCTATTTTGGGTTTTAGCCTATACAATTTTAAAACGTGTTATATTAAGTTGAGATTTATGTCATCAAATATGGTACTTCACTTCAATTTCAGTAGACCCTATAAACCAACGAACCCTAAGGTGCAGCCTCCACCCTTCACACGTCACTCGATGTGTGACCATAATCGAAAATTCTATACAAAAAATTATGTTGTATATAATTACTCTTTGCAATTTTCTTCTTCTTCTACAACTGAACATTTTTCTCCATTTCATTTTTTTCTTCTTTTGCTTTTTTCAAACTTTACTTTATTATCTTGATTCTCAATTTTTTTAATTTCTTTTCCATCTTCATTAAAATTGTTGTATCTTAATTTAAATCTTGTAACCAATATTCAGTTGATAAGGATTGCTTTATATAATTTTGATAAATAAATCCTAGTTTTTGTCATACCTGATTTAAAGATTTTAGACCTTCCACATGCTTCGAAATTTGGAGATTTTATCCGTTCCATATCCTTTTTCAATGTCTTCAATGATTGATCATTCTTCTTTTCTTCAATTTTTCTTGACTTGTTGAGTTTTCATAACATCCAACCATAAATTACATGCATGCTTGAAGATATGTGCGAGTTTTGACACTCGTAATGATAATATTGTAGCCGGTAAGCACCAATTTTTTCATAATATGTAATTTATTGAAAAATATCCATTTCTTTTCTTTCTTTTTTCTTCCTTTTTTTTATTGGCTTTTTCTAGCTTCTAGAATTTTCACTTACCTTTTTTTTTTTTTTTTTTCGTCACAAGTTAAACATCTATCGTTTCTAGTTGTTGCTGCTTTTTTTTCTTCTTCCACACCGTTTATGGTGACAACTCATACGATGTTAGACTTTTTTGCATGCTTCGATACCATGTTGGGATTTCAATATGCTTGCGAATATATTTTTTTACTATAGAAGAATTTTAATTCAACGAACCTTATCTTCTCATGAAGGGCTTTTTTTTTTTTTTTTTTCTTACTCGAGGGTTTTTCACACCGTCTTCTTATCCATTTCAACATGACAATTATTTATCAAAAATTATTGGAGCACCCTGGCCTTACTCCTCTCACATATATGTGAATCTCTCGGTTTTTTTGGGCGGAACTGGAGCACCCCTACCTAGTCGTGGGACCCAATCGTATTCAGAGACGATGAAGAAGACCACATGGTGCTCTCTGGGAGCACCGAATAATTTCTCCCTTTTTATATTTACCAATTCTCGATTCACTTCAAAATGTGGTCAACCTAAAAACTCTAAAAGAATTTGACTAAATGGCTTTGACTCAACTACTAACCTACAATATGTGAACAAAACTTCCACATTATTCTTAGATATTCTAAAAATTTTCATTTTTTTTCTCCCACAGGTAGCCGATGGGTTTGCTCGAATGCTTGTCACGTCAGTTGGCATGAACACAACATGGGGCGAGATGATGAGCACAATCAGCGACAATTCTAGCGAGCAAACGCCATTACAAGCCCGTCTCAACAAGCTCACCTCATCAATCGGCAAGGTTGGTTTAACAGTTGCTTTCCTTGTCCTTTCGGTCCTCTTACTTCGCTACTTCACGGGGAATTCAAAAACACAGAGTGGAGAAAAAGAGTTCAACGGAAGCAAGACAAAAGTCGATGATGTGATCAATTCTGTGGTGAGAATCATCGCTGCTGCAGTTACCATTGTAGTCGTCGCGATTCCTGAAGGCTTGCCACTGGCTGTCACGCTAACTCTTGCTTATTCAATGAAGAGAATGATGGCTGATCAGGCCATGGTTCGCAAGCTCCCTGCCTGTGAAACAATGGGCTCTGCAACCACAATATGTACAGATAAAACAGGCACAATTACACTCAACCAAATGAAAGTGACAAAGTTTTGGCTTGGCGGCCGAGAATCCATACAAGAAAGAGGTTTCAGTTCAAATATTGCAGCCAATGTCCTTGAATTGCTCCACCAAGCAGTAGGCCTGAACACTACTGCAAGCGTCTACAAGCCCACTTCAGGATCCGAATTTGAGTTCTCGGGCAGTCCCACTGAAAAAGCAGTTCTTTCTTGGGGAGTTCTTGAGCTGAAAATGGATATGGCGGGGGTGAAGCAGAGTTGTATGGTTCTTCAGGTCGAAGCCTTCAATTCAGAGAAGAAACGAAGCGGGGTTTTACTGAAGAAAAGGGCTGACAACACTATCCATGTGCACTGGAAAGGAGCTGCAGAGATGATTCTAGGAATGTGCTCTCATTACTATGATTGTTCTGGAGAAATTAAAGCACTGGATGACAGTGAAAGAACTAAATTTGATCAAATAATTCAAGCTATGGCTGGTTGTAGTCTCCGTTGCATTGCTTTTGCACATAAGAAACTTCCAGAAGCAGAGCAGGCAGAAGGGGAAGATCATCAGAAGATCAATGAAAGCAGCCTGGCTCTATTAGGGCTGGTGGGTCTGAAGGACCCGTGTCGAGCCGGTGTGAAGAAAGCCGTGGAAGATTGTCAATTCGCAGGAGTAAATGTCAAAATGATCACCGGCGACAATATTTTCACCGCAAGAGCAATAGCAGCAGAATGTGGGATACTCAGCCCAAACCAGGACACAAGAAACGGAGAAGTGGTAGAAGGCTTGGAATTTCGGAACTATACGCCGGAAGAGAGAATGGAAAAGGTCGACAGAATTCGGGTGATGGCGAGATCCTCTCCCTCCGACAAGCTTCTAATGGTGCAATGCCTGAAACAAAAGGGCCACGTGGTTGCTGTCACCGGCGACGGCACAAACGATGCCCCTGCCCTGAAAGAAGCCGATATCGGCCTTTCTATGGGGATTCAAGGAACTGAAGTGGCCAAAGAGAGCTCAGATATTGTAATCTTGGACGATAATTTTGCTTCTGTGGTCACTGTCTTGAATTGGGGCAGATGTGTTTACAGTAACATCCAAAAATTCATTCAGTTTCAGCTCACTGTAAATGTAGCTGCGCTTGTAATCAATTTTGTCGCAGTTGTTTCGGCTGGCGAAGTCCCTCTAACGGCGGTGCAGCTCTTGTGGGTGAATTTGATTATGGACACATTGGGAGCTCTGGCTCTTGCAACAGAGCAACCTACTAAGGAACTCATGGAAAAGCCGCCTGTGGGCCGAACTGAGCCGCTTATCACCAATGTTATGTGGAGGAACCTGCTAACTCAAGCTCTATATCAGATAATTGTTCTATTGCTCTTGCAATTCAAAGGCGAATCGATGTTTGGAGTGAAGAAGAAGGTGAATGATACTTTGATTTTCAATACTTTTGTGCTTTGCCAAGTGTTCAATGAATTCAATGCGCGAAAGCTGGAGAAGAAGAATGTGTTCGAGGGGATATATAGGAATAGGTTGTTTGTTGGGATTATTGGGATAACTGTTGCTCTTCAGGTGGTGATGGTGGAATTTCTGAAGAGGTTTGCTAATACCGAGAGGTTGGATTGGAGGCAGTGGGGAGGATGTGTTGGAATTGCTGCTGTCTCTTGGCCCATTGGCTGGTTTGTCAAGTGCATTCCTGTTCCAGAGAAGCCATTTTTCAGCTATCTCAAATGGCAAAAATTGAAATGGATATGCAAATGATCAGCTGGAGATTTGAGTATTTGATTTGTAGATGTAACTAGTTTCCTATTAGTACATTATTAGGTACTGATTGTACTTACTATTTAAAGGATGAATGAATGTTTGTCAATTATTTTTGAAATGGTACTTTTTATCAAGTCTTTGGGCTTCATTTCTCAGTGTAGCTTGGGGTTGAACAATGTCAAGATTGCAGAATTTTGGAAGCACAAAGGCAGGGCACAGTTTGAATGACAAAACAAAAGCATATTTAGTGAACTTGCAATGAGGTTGTGCAAAACGAAACTTCTTTTAGTAACAAGGATCTGCAACTATTGAACTTCCCACATCCCTTGGGACATTGTCTTTTTTTTTTTTTTTTTTTTCCCCAAGCCAAATACGAAGAAAAAAAGAAGGAAAACAAAAAAGCCAAAAAACTAAGAACACAAACACCCATTAATACGTTCTTTTGCCCAGATGACCCTCATTACTAAAAGGGGAAGTCCATCGCTGATAACAAGCCAGAGAAGAGTTTCCAAATGCCCAACTTGACATCTCATGAGCTGCAACATTCATCCACCTTGGAGTGCAAACTATAGACCAGCCGCTTTTGGGATTCAACAAGGATTTGATGTCAGCGATGTCATTTGGCGGCTTCAGCTTCTGCTGAGAAGGTTGAGAGCGAGCTCCCTGAAAAAGCCTTGGCAAATAGAACAATCCCACAATCATCCCTATCAATGGCCGCCACAGACATAAGCCCGTTGGAGTACGCTACATCAAAGTTTAGCTTTAGGTCCCACTTGGTATAGTTTTTTTCGACCTTTTTTGTTTTACTTTTTTGGCTTATAAGTTAAAAAATTATATTTTTTTTAACGATTTTGCTTTTCACGAGATAAGATAAGTACAAAAATAAAAAAAAGTTTTAAATCTTAACTTTTTGTTTATAAACAAAAAAAATAAAAAAAACTTTAAAAAAAACCCAACCAAACGAGCCTTTAGAGATCCCATTGTAGGGGGCTGCCACTTGGAAAAAAACAGTGTGATGGTGAGCAGGATCTTCTAATGTGAACAGCAATGGAATCCTTTGTTGAACAATGCTCAGCCCAAAATTTCTGAATTTCTTTGCAAATAGTATCCCCATCGGCAGATTGATCATCAAAACAACATGCATTCTTCCTTTTCCAAATCGTCTCCATTAAGGTAGCACCAAACGCTGCAAATAAATTACGGTTAGTGGCTGCACGGAAGCCCAAGTTACAAGGGTTCAGAATCTTTGCTACCCAATCTGAGATAGAAGCTGCATCAACAAAATATGTCCGGATATTTCAACTCTTGAACCAAATCATCTTTGCAAGTGAAAGAACAAGTGGGTAGCAGACATTACTCCCATTCCCCAAATAGAGCAGCTAGTACTTCTATTGAATTAATTCTCTGGGATAAGAGAGCTTTTATTGGGATGGCTTCAGAAACTGCCCTCCATAGCATAATCGTTAGACGCTCATGAATTTTAAGGCCTCATAAGCTTTTCCACTGCTGAGGAGTTGGAATTTGAGGGATGAACGTTGTTACTACCAAGTTCACTTTGATAGGTTAAATAAGCCGTGAGTCTTCCTGATTCATCAAGAGTTCAACACCATGACTCACAATGAGGCACTGTTGGGATTGGGATCTTTGATATTTCTTGCACAGATTGTCTTTCAAACCAGCTTTGGGAGAGCATCCAGATTCCAGGAGAAGGATTCTGAGTTAATCAATTCATTTACTAATGCTAGTATTTGAGAAACATTTGGTAGGGGAATTGGTCTAAAATTTGGAAGTGTTGGTATGACCAGTTAGGGTCGGTTCGGGTTCGGACCGGTTCGGGCTCCTATGGGCATATCTTAACCCAAAAACTGACCCACCACTTGTGTTAAGTGGTTTAAGTATATTCCCACTTACTTTGGTAGTTGTGGTGGTTGTTCAAATATGCTCCCACTTACTTTAATGGTTGGAGTGATTGTTCAATTATGCTCCCACTTACCTTGGTGGTTGGGGCGTGTGGCAACCACCAAGAACTAGGAATAGTAGATACATCCCACACTTATAAATGTTCAAGAGATCAAGAGAATAAGTAACATTTTAGTGGCTGCATTTTTGTTTGTGCAAGAGTGTGTGAGTTTTTCTCTCAGTGTCTCTACCAAAACACACAATCAAGATAGGCTCTTGAGTTGTGATTAGTGTGGATGCTTTTGGCTTTCTGGGAAGGTTTGATTGTATTCCATCGTGGGTAGATTTACAGGAAAACGCAGGTACACGTAGAGAATTTTTTGAATCAAGATCGGCTTTTTCGGGTTTGCTTTCGGACAAGCTTCAATAGGTAAACCCGATTACCGCTTTCACTTTAATTGTAGACAAATTCTACATTGGTATTAGAGCCATTGAAATTTCTCTCATGGATGATTGCACGTGTTTTCCTACACTGATTTTCAAAAAAGCTTCGTTAGAGCTTTAATGACTGTCCAGAGAATTGTTTTCTGTTTGGCCTGAAATTTCAGTATATGGTAGCCTATGTGCATGATAGTATATCTAAAAATTTTCATCTCAAACGGATGAGGGGTTTGAGAGAAATCTCAAACCCTAATTTTTATGGCAGCCGTTTCCTCGGCTCATAAAATTTTATACACTGTGAATCTAAGCATGAAATTTATATGGATGTGTTCGTCTCTTTAATAAATTTTCATCGATATATCATACGCATTTTTTCACTGTATATATCTCTAGTTATGAAGGATTGAAGTTTATAGGTCAATTTGGTGCGAATCTAGTTCAAGGAATAAGTTAAACCTAACCAACCAGACCAGTCAACCCACTCGGACCAATCATAGTCGCGCCATCATGGGCGTCTGATACACACCCCTAGACAAATGAACCAAAAGGGCAAACAAAGGCCTCATTTGGAATCTTCAGCCCTAGACGAGACCAAAGCCACTGGCCTCGCCGGAAACCGACTTCACTAAAGTGGAGCATGGCATCCACGCGCAGGCCATAGCCATGATGGTGCTCACGCGCTACGCGCATGGCATGGGCTACCGCGTGGCGCTGCACTGGCAACCACGCTAGCGCCGCGCTGGAGCAGCGTGATGCCCACTCGCGTACGGTGGCATGTGCAGGGTCCTCCAATGGTTGTTTTCGGCCAAATTTTTTTGAGGTGGCTCATAAAAATATTTTCTATTATAATATTCTGTTTTCAGAATTTTTCACCAGATGAAAAAATTATTTTGAAAAATAGATAAGACAATAAAGGAAATTAATAGACTTTCTGGGCTTACTTGTGCACGTTGGGGTGCAAGTGTTTTGTTACTTTTAAAAATTTTAGAAAATTACAAAAAATTCAGAATTGAACCAAATAACATGATAGCATGCTGAAACTTTGTTATTCTACTTCTGAATTATTAGAGTTGTATTTAATTCATATTTCATGCTATGCCATGTGATAATTATTAGTTTTAATTTCATATTTTGAATTGTTTGATAGCATAGAAATATTATTGCGCTGATATTTATGCTATAGGGAGAATTGAAGCTTATCACTTGCCTAGCTATATTTGTTTAGTGGGAGGTTGATTGGTTAAAAGCATGCTTAGAGTTTTAACTTCCGATCATCAATTTTTGCGCATTAGTTAAATTAAAATTTGATGATAATCATTAATGACACAAGAGATGATTGGGAGCATAGCGACCTAATTTCAATCTCGTGACTTTTGAGAGTTGTCTTATTTTTTGAATTTAGATTTTTGCGGCAAAAACGTGTGTTTTCTAAGATTCTGTACATGTCATTAAGATAAACTAAATAGCTTCACTGCATTGTCAATATATGTGTTTTCTACAAATTAAATTTTTATCATGCACATGCCATTTTTGGACCAATCAACACTGCATGTAGTTTAATTCTGATGTAACAAAAAATAAAAATAAAAAACATTGCATGTTGTTCTCTACCACTATTAAATGCTACATTACAAATTTAAATCCTCATCCATTTCCCCTCCGTTTCGAAAACAATACTAACACATATTAGACCCTAAATTTTATGTATAAATCAATCTATGAGATACGAAGAATAAAATTTCACACATTATTTTAATTCTACATTTGGCTACATAGAAAACTAAGGAAAAGAAAATGTAACTTCAATTTAGTATTGGAACCTCTAAAAATCATTCTTGTTGGAGGTACCATAGGCATAGATTATTCCTAAAAATCAAAAAAATAAAGGCATAATTAATCAAACCGGGGGTCAGGAGATGGCTCTGTATAATAAAGGCATCAAACTTAAAAATAATTTGAAGCAAAATAAGGGGAGAAAAACCTATTAAACTTTCAACTCTTTAGCAATTCTACTAAAATCACTTCGCTGGTAAGAAGATTAATTAAACTACATAAATATATAGCACCAAATTACATGGAGGAGACAGTATTTCAGTATAGATTAATTACCTCAGCAAATGGACAATGTTTGCAAAAGAAAGAGAAACTCACTTGTATAAAATTAATAGACAGACAACTATATACACTACTACAAAGAGGGGTTAAGCTGGCACTTTATTCCCGGCGGTTTTTAAAACGGCGTTATATGTTTATTTATGCAGATGCTTTTTTAAAAAAGCGCCGTTTCATATGCAAATAAACTGACTCTGTTTATATCTTGCAAATACGCAAACAATTCATTTAAACAAGGAAAAATGAATGACGTAATTTCTCTTCTAAGGAAAATTTTCCCCTTCCATCTTAAAACCCTAGATCTATTGATTCTCTTTCTCGATCAGTTCATTTCTCTTTTTCTAACTAGTGGAAGCACCTGGAAGGGCCACAGCCTGAGTTTGGTTGACATTGATCCCCCTAGGGATGATCCACCACCCTTAATGATCTCACACAATGACTGTGGTTGCGAGCAAACGACATTAGCAAGCTGCGTGCAGCATCCTGAAGATGGCATCGACCACCTAAACTGAGGGTTTCTCGAGTCGCACTAGCAATTGTGAATCTCTTCACAAGGTTCACATCCTTGGTTCTGAAACTGTTGAAATTGTTTTTCGGCGACGCCATGGAGAATCGAAGTGAAGTTGGCCAGAGGTTCATTTGATTTGGTTTCAATGGAAATAAGGTATGTCTTTGGTTCTCTAATTACTCCTGATGTTCTTGTAGATGGGTTTGTGATCAAATTTTGGTTTCTCAAGTAAAGTTTTATTCGAATTTTAGTATAGTTTTTCTTATTTTGTTGCTATGTTAATCGTTTTGTGAGTTTAGTTTTGTGTTGTATGTTGTTGGGTTTATAGATGGGTTTGTGATTGATTTTGGGATTGATTTTGCCTAATCTTGATTTTGGTCATGCAGCCCTTTTATAATCACTTTGTTGGGTTTGTAGCAATTAACCCTATTTTAATCTCCTTGTGCAATTAGCCCTATTTAAATCTCTTTGAGCCATGTTTTAAATTATTTTTCTTCATTTTACTCTAATACATTCGGTTCAAATCTTCATAATATGTTGTTTGCTGAATTTTAACTTGTCTTACAAGTTGTTTGCTTATTATTTTTCATTTGGATATGCAAGTTCATTTCTTAAAACTGCAATTGGTGAAATTTGTTATTGATTCATTACTTCGCAAAGAAATTAGTTTAGTGTCTAGCCTTCACAAAGAAATTAGATCTATGCACCGCAGGGCTCTTCAATTAGATACATTTTGTGAAAATCATACCTTCTATCTATTGTAGGAAAGTGAATGTTTATGGTGATGTGCTAGCTGAAAAGGTATTGTAGCTTTGCCTTATGTGGAAATGCCCTGAGATAATTCTGATGGTATTCTAGGTCTCTAATATGACCTATATGTTTAGGCACGGGCACTAATGCAGCTGGCTGCAAGCCCACTCCAATTGCCTCTGGAAGTTCCATTTGATGGGACTACAGCAAGACAACATCGGCCATACCATTTACAGTCTGCAAAGTTTTAAAGTAGGCCCAGATTCTCCTGTTGTGATCTTGCCAACCTTGCAAGCAAGTAATTTATAATGTATTATGAATCCTCTCCCTTGTTGATGATGGTGGCATGGAATCATTCACAGAATATTTGTGAACTGTTAAATGCTGTGGTTAATTGTTGTGCTCGTGCTCAATGTTAACTTGTGATCTTGTTTTGGCTTTATAGTGAACATGACTGACAACTGTCTGCTGTACAAGGAGGAAAGTGGTATGTTTCATGAAGATAAGCCTGGTACATGCTTTTGCTAGTTTACAATTGCTTCGGTGGATTTTACATAAATAGGTATAACAGATCATTATTTCTGGATTGTTTAGAGCAATGCTGCATATGGGGAGTTTTTATGTTTGGTTAGGTCCAGTAGCCCTTCCCATGCATGTAAAACAAAATAGAAAAACCAGATAAAGGCACGATTTTATCCTAGGTCTCTGGTATGCCTATTAAGAAAATCTACAAAGCTGACTGGCATCTTCAGTTGTGGGGGTTTAAGATTATAGGGTAATGATAAAACTTGAATAGGAATAAAATAGCATAGAACTAAAGTTAGTATTTTCTTGCATGATTTGTGGTGTGGTCTCACCTCATTTTCTTAAGCTATATTCTGTCATAAGAATAATTAGCCTTCAGTTTTGCCTGTGTCCAGAGACAAGTTACCAGAATTCAACATGAAAGTCTAGGGCCCACAGGAGAGTATTTCTTTCATAATTTTTGCTCTATCCTTGGTTTTTTGTTCCTTCTAGTTTCATGTGCATCTTGCTTCTGTTCACAGTTAACTACATTTTTATATCTTGTCTTTGTAACACCTGTATATTGAACTAATCACTTCTCCTTACAGCTGCATCTATAGTGGCCCAATTCCACAAACCACAACCCACCCACCCCCTAGCGCCCCAAGTCCTCCCTCCCTCCTTGAGGCTAGGTAAGGAAAATATATTTTGAAAATTTGAAGAAAGTTTTTATAATGAGCGCCTGACTAATTTTTCACCTTGTCTTTAATTGATGCTAGCACTAACATTTGTGGCATCTCACACGGGCATTCATTACAAAAATGTTATACCCTCTAAATTGTTGACGACATTATCAATGAAGCCATTGGCAAGCTATCAAGCGTTGTGTGATTTAATTCCTTTGTTCCTCTTGCTAGTTTTTGATATACCTATATCTAAGTTTGATTAATTTGTGCAATGTTAAGAATGGAAAACATATGGAATGCATTCTTTTGGGGGTAATAAAGGAGACACAAAAAATGGGTTAAGCTAGCAATAGATATATTTGAGCTCTGCACATGTTGTTTCTTGAATTATGCTTACAAACTTTTGAAAAAATAAGCTGCCATTCTACGAAAAATGAAAACATTAAGGTGTATTAGGAATCCTGGAAGTCTTTTCACTCAATAAGTTGGGTAGTGTAATGATGTATGATGACAAAAATGCATTAATCTTTTTTATATATAAAATGACAACATGAATGGTTTTTCTTTGATGTTCTTCACTCCATCCTCTATTTTCTTTTTTATTCTAGCAGTTGAAAGTCCAGGAAGCAGAAAAGCATCAGTGTGAAGATATCTTGAGAAGCGAAAAGACAGGTATCTTAAAATGGCTAAACTGTCTCTGACAAGTAGATAGATCTACAAAGAGTCCTTGTTGCTTTCCCTTTTTTCATTCCTCACACCCCTGTTAGGTGAAGGTTCAAGAGGAAGAGAAAGGTAGCAACCCCTTCATCTGCTAGCCTAGACATTTATTTAAACAATCAGATGAGGAATCAGACCCAGAATAAGTGCTCAAACAGTAGTGACGCATGCTCCTCACCCCAAATTAGACCACCCAATACCCTACTAGATGCTGCTCACTGGAGAATACTATAGTGAAGAATGCCAATCTTTTAGCTATTCAGAATGACAAAGGTAGTTTTTTGTTGCCCTTTTTTTCTTTAACATGAAGTGGATAAAAGACTACAAAAAATTCACAGTAATATTCCTTATTATGTGATTGTTATATAGACCTTACAAAATGCTAATAACAAGTCCTAGCAGTTGAATTTCAATGACTTGCAGAGTGATAATTACTCCAACAGCTCACCTAATCACTTGATGCAGCAGTCTCCTCTGTTTACTTGGCCCCAATGTCTATCCAAATCACCATCTCCTCCTAGCTTACTCTTTATTGTCTTCTACTGTTATAGTCACCCCATTTGCTTTTATTTGTGGATGATTGGAGGAATGCTCTTATTGAAAGTACTACTTAATCCATTACCTATGCTAATTGTCAGGGTGAAGTTTTGTGCCAAATGCTTATGTGTATTTTGTTTTTGGGTAGGTCCTTACTTTGAAATGGTGATGAAGGATCTGTAATGGTATGTTGTATTTCAGATATGCAAGAATGAATTGGGGTAGGTGGTTTTGGTGGGCCATGTCAGTGGTTTATCTTCATGCTATATAAGTGCTAATGGGCTCCGTATCATCCACGATGGCTAGTGAAATGACTGCAGATGCCTCAAAATGTAAGTTCTCTTTGAATATCTTCATTTTAAGATGTAAGGTCTACTTTTTCTGGTTGTTGCCATTTGAGTTAAATGAAGAGAAGAGTTCCATCTGTCTTTGGTGGACCTAGTAATTCATTCAACTACTAATTCCATCTGTTGAAGCTGTGTGATATGATTAACAGGTTTAAGAAAGTTAAGACAACAAGTCAGAGTTCACTGAGAGAATGTGATAGAACCAAATAGCAGAGCATTGTCTCATAATGAAATCAACTAGACTATTATCCGAAGACACAAATGATGGCAATAACAGGATTTATCATGTTTTTAATTGAAAAAATTCACCAAAAGGTAATAGCAGAAAGGTAATCAGAAAATGTACATAGTGAAGCCCTTGGATGTACCAAATCATCCTGGCACAGAATCGATCAAAACCCAGGTGACTAGTGACCCCTTAGTGAGTCCTTAGCATCCAAATGGGTCGGGGTGAAGTGGAATGTCAAGGAATTGAGTTTAGTCATTTGTGAATGGGGTTATGTGACAATTTGGTGAAACCAAGCAAATGATAATATAAAATAAAATGTTGCAAATGCTTGCTTGCTTTGGTTGTCTTCCTCTTTAAATCCAAGGCATACCTATGCAGTACCCACCAAACATTGGCCTATTGAATAGATTGTTGGTACAATTTACTTTTGCTTGTCATCTACAATACACATTAAAACCCACTTTGTTCAAATTTTTGCTTTGTGCAGCTTTCTAAAAAGCTTTTTGGAACATTGGGAGAACTTCTTAAGGTACCAATATTTTCTTATTAGTGTCAATTAAACATGATATGATTTTTTGGGTTTGTGCTAATTATTGTTATTTATTGAAATTGAGTGTAAATCTTTAAATTTTAGGCCTTTTCTGATAGTGGATAGGAAGTTTATGTATTTTTCCTTTGTGGGTAGTGATATGTGTTCCTTAAATTTAGGCCTTTTCTGATATTGATGGAATATCTATGGCCATCACACTACTTAATGGCACCATTGTTGCTATTGTTGCCTATGCCATCGGTTGGACACTTCGGGGTGTGGCTGACTTGCAAGACTGAAACTAAGTTATAATGTAATCCTCAGCCAATCTACAAATATGATCTTATAACTTGGATCCATAGTGTCATCCCGATGCCGAGCACATTTGGTTTCGTTTTTAAAAACTATTTTGTATTTTAAAAAATAGAAGAAATGAAAACTGAGATGAAAAAATAATTTGAACCATGTAATATTGGAGGAAAATTTGGAGGAACCAGTGTTTCCAAACAATTAATAAGTTGTCCATTTTTTATCTTGATCTGTGAAGAATAGTTCCATGGAGGTTCTACATTGCTGCATATTTTGAGCTTGGTAAGTTTTCATTCTCTCTTTTTATATCAATTGCAGTTGAATCATCTTTTGAACTAAATTCTTGAACTTAGGTGTTTGCACCTACTTGAATATCTGTTTGAAAGACAACCATTTTGATGAGTGGTGAAATGTGAAAAGTTGAATTTAATGCCATAAATTTAGTTTTTCAGATGGGGTTTTATTGATTGACACAGGAAAGAGAGTTTGCATCACCCACAGAGCTTTTTGTGATGCCTTGGCTAAAAAGAGTGCAAGAATCACTTCTGTTGCAGCAACCAATATGAACTTCAAATTACTCTATGTGAAAATGTAGTTTTGATCTTTACTGCATCTTCATTGATCCTTTTATGACTTGATTGTGGTACTGGCAATTCATGTGCCTCTATTTGGACTTAACCTATAACTAAACTTTGTTGCTTTGCAAAAGGTATGACTTTAGCCTTCTGAGTTATCTTTGACCTGCCTTTGTACATAGCTGCTGTTCATACCTCTTTGAGACCAGAATTTTTCTTCTCTAAATCTGTACCACCAAATTTGAAGTGAATTCTTGTTCTTTGGTTTAGTAGATATTCTTGCTTTAGTTCTTTGACTACATTTCATTTTGAAGTTCTTGATTTTATAATTGTGATTTACGCTTTCAGATCTCTGGACCTCTTCTTGATGAAAGCAGGCCAACAACATAGTGCATGAGATAAATGGGTGATCACAACTAGCTCAAGTAGAAAAAGATAAGAGTAGAGAGGGCCAAAGTTGAAGAATTTGATGATAAGGGGAGACACACTAAGAGAGGAAAATGAGCAAGATGAAGAAGTTTTTTAATCAAAGTTCGTTTTCCACCAAGTATTTTTGAGTGAGAGTATTATTGATAGCATGTTTATTGCTTTTAGTGGCTCTAATAAAATCTATTTTGATAACAATTATTGGCATTCTCAATTTTAATTAGTGGTAGTGTTGGCAGCACTCTGTATTCTATTGTATCACTTCTAATGCTCGAATTTTGAAATCAAACTTGTCTTTTGTGTAATGAACTTTAACAAGGAGCAGCCATTTATTTTTTAGATGTTGATTTCATCTATTGTCTTCCTTTGGCGTTGACAATAAGATCTCTGAGCTGCTTTCTCCTTAATTTGCATTTTAATAATTATTGGATATATTGGCAGAGAAACAGGGGCATAAATGAAATTTTATTTTTTTAATGATTTAGACTTTTACCGGAGTTTCACAAAGCGCCTCTAATTCCACTTTTACTGGCAATTTATAAACTTTTACTGGCGCTTTTCAAAATGTCATTAAAACTTGCTAGCCGGAAAATGGTGCCGGTGACTGGTTATTTGTGGCGCTTTAAAAATGCTGAAAACAAAATGCCAAGAACAAAAATTTTGGGAAAAATCATAAAAACGTTGGAAAATATTCCCGACACTGATATCGTCGGCGTTTTTGTAAAACACCGGTAAAAACGCCGGGAAAGGCTTTACCAGCATTTTTGTGACTTTTCCCAACATGTTCAAAGCGCCACTAATTCCCACTTTTACCAGCGATTTATAAACTTTTACCGACGCTTTTCAAAATGCCATTCAAACTTGCTAGCCGAAAAATGGTGCCAAAACGCCGAGAACAAAATTGCCTGGAAAAATCATAAGAACACCGGGAAATATTCCCGACACCATATCGTCAGCGTTTTTGTAAAGCACCGGTAAAAACGCCAAAAAAGGCTTTACCGGCATTTTTGTGACTTTTCCCGACATGTTAAAAGGGCTGGCAAAGCCCATTTTTGTTGTAGTGATATATAATAAAACACAACTTCTTTTGAAAATGTCTCTCTCACATTTGTGTTTGACGGCTCAAATTCGATTTTGGATTGCATTCAATGGTTGAGATCAATGGACCTTTTTATCTCAAACTCAAATCTTGCCTAAACAACTCATGTGGGTCCCATGGGTGAGAGAGAAAGGAGTTAGTAGGGCTTTTCTAGAGATACAATTGTATCTAATGGTTGCAATTCGTTTTAATTTTAAAACCAATGGCTTTGATTAAGTTTCAGCTCATCTTTCACTTCAAACACACGATTTCATTCAACAAATTACAGATGCGCGCACTCTTTGCTTTCAGTTCGCACATTGTCTATTAGTAATTTGCGAATTCATGATGAATTTTCTTCGAATTCGCCAATCTGTGAATTGAGTGTGGATGTGTCACCTTTATCACATGAACTGAGTGTCTTAAGTGTACATAAAATAGGTAAATATTAAAAAAAAAAAGCTATTGAAGTGTTGTACAATGGTTCTTCATAGAATAAAAATCATTTATTATCAAATCTAAATAAATAATCTAAATGGATATGTTCATAAAGTTCTCTTTCGATATAAGTGATTGACCCTTAGGTGTCTTTGACACATGAGGAAACGACTTCGCAGAACAGAAACATAAAGTTGAATTTCAACAATCAAGTTGACATCTGTTGTTTTTAATCGAATGTGCAACTAAAACTTAATAACTTCATTGTCTTCTGCTAGTGACATTTTTTCTTTATCCGATTATGAAGATTGATGACATTGATCACAAGTAAAAGGTGTATTGGTTAGATTCTTTACGGTAAGTAGGTTTTGTATCTTTTACTTATTATGTTTATTTGACTTTCTCACACAAGATTATGTTTTAGTCCACAAAATAATCACATTGGAAGTATTTTGGTTGCTTACTTGCTAGTGGGAAAATTGCATAATTGAGGAAGATCGATGAGAATACATTAATTGTCATACATAGATATGCTCAAGAAAGTGTAATCATGTATAATGATATTGATTAGGCGAGGAAAGGTTTGAAGTGATTGTTAATTTATTTCTTAGAATTGGTTTGATGACTTCATATAATCCATATAGAAAAAGAGAGAAAGTGAAAAACATAGAAAGAAGAAAAGGACAAAAAAAACCCAAAAGTGGTGGAGGTCGTCACTGGATGGTGAAGGTCATGGTGGTTGAGTCATGGAAGCCTGCTATTTCCTTTTCTCTCTCTTGCATATTCCTAAATACTTTGGGGTATGTATTGCTGCTAGCAAAAATGTGGGGTCAAACCTTAATTTAATGGGTTCAGATGATTTTTCTCTTTAAGAAAATAAAAAAAATTAATGGTTAGACAAGAAGCAATGCCAACAATAGACAATCTAGGACACTTTTTAATGGTTAATTAATTAATTTAATTTTTTATTATGTTTAAAAATTAAAATTAAAGTGAGCTATGTTAGGTAATTGGATTATAATAAAAGAGGAAAGAAGTAAACTGAACAATATTAAAATGGGCTAAACTTAGATATTAAAAAATTTTAAACATTAAAAATAAGGATTGGGCTAGTTCCCCTAAGCTATAGCCCAGTGAGCCTCCTTGGTCCGTCCGCACTTGAAAGGATCCATGGTCGATTCTGCAAGTACATATTCAAACTAGCCAGCCAGAGTTCTCTATAAAGGTCTTCTATCTCATGATTCCATGTGCCCTTATGTTGGTGAAATGTGAAAGAATTTGCTTGTAGAAGTTACCTCTGCTTAGCAAGAAATGATTTGATCGGTTTCCTCAGTCAACTGAAGATTCAGTGCTTTCAGATTGCACGCAACCCAAATTCTCCCAACAATACTGTAAAATTTCAGCACGAATTGCTTAGAAGAAAATCTTATCATAATGACGTGACAGTGACAAATTTATTATTAAAGTAAATAGCTTTCATTTAATTACACCATTATATGATTATGTACTATAAGAATTTTCTAGTTGTATATTATTGATCATGCTTTGTTTTTGGAGTAATGTTCTACATAACCTTATTTATTAATTCCTTTTCTTACTTTGAGATACCACTGAGTGTGTTACAAGTGAATTTAGTGGACTCCATAGCTTTGAGTCCAAAAAATCAATAAGCCTAAAATTATATCTCAAGCCCATCCTACTCTACTCATTTAATTCAAATTTTTTAATAAATGATTTTTTCCTAAAATAATCTTAAATAACATACAATCTAATTATATATATATATATATATATTAAAACATATAACTATATTATTTTCTATATATTTAAGGTTGGGTTAGACTTCAAACAAAATTTTCAAACCCATCTATTAACACAATTGGACCTAAAAAAATTCTTAAACTCTATAAATGATGAACAGATTTGGATAGGCCTAATCCATGACCACCCTTACTAAACAGTGAGAACAGAGATTAAGAAAATAGGTTTTGTGCATCTTTTTATTCTACTTTCAGCTAAAACATTTTCAAATGACCAACGGAGGAGTTTACAAACAAAAAAAGAGGGAGTACAAATTACAAAATGGCGGAAAGAGGAACAGGGTAGTGACTCATAAAAGTTGACTGAATATTTTAAAATTGCTCCTACCAATTAAGCACGAAACTTGCTCCAAGGTTAACTTGACTCTGTTCATTATACTTGACTACTCGATATAAAACTAAAAATGAAAGAATGCCTTAGAGTCTACACAGTGGGGTGGGGGGAAAAAATGAAGAAAAAAAAAAGCTGGAGAAAGAAAGCAATCGGAGAAAGGCCCATCTTAAAGTTGAAACAGAGCTTCTAAAGTTGAGTGTTCTGCAAAGCTTATCCACCTAAGACAGCAATTGGAAAGACCTACCTTTGTGCTTTCTTTTGTGGATTCGTTACAATTCAACACGGGAAGGATTACATCTATGGCAATCGAAATGCTTAGGGACTAAGATTCCTGTTTACTTTTTCTTTTTTTTCGAAAGAAGGCAGTCCAGGAATTCCATTTGCTTAGCATGAGAGGAAGCTGTTACGGCATTGTGGCCCCAATCTGTGTATAGTTGGAACATAAGTTGGACTATTTCGGTACGAGATAAAATATATGAATTGATTTCACGCGTTCGAATACGCTTGAGTTTATTGGTGTATTAGTCAAATTTCTGATATTATTGGTGTGTTAGTCAAATTTCTGATATTTGATATCTGAGCAGACTCTAAATTATGAGTTCAAATAACGGAAAGTGCAACTATGAACGTTGGCGGTAAAGTTTGGTGGCCTGTTACGGTCTTAACAAGTACAATTTGTAGTTTAGGACATAGATTTAGCTATTTCGACATGACGTGGAATAGAAGAATTGATCCCACAATTCCGTCAAATTTAAATTTTTTAATGCATTGGTCAACTTCCTAACAGAAACTCATAAATTGAAAATACAAACAATGGAAGACAGCACTTTCTTATCCTTTCTCATCTAACTTAGAAATGTATTTTGATTTCAATGACTTGTGAATCACATGGTATAGAACATGAATAGAAGATGTGTTTCACTTGTTAGCGTGACAACCTTAATCGCTCAGATTTCAAGCGGCCTTGATTGTATTCAATTCCAAAAAATGAGGAAGAAGATGCCCTTACTAAGAATATAAATAAAATTAATCAGCAAAAAAAAAAAAAGAATATAAATAATTAAAGCTGGACCATCTCAAACTTCATGATCTTCAGATGGGAGCTTTTCATTACCATCGATCCATCAAGTTTTCCTTTCATTTTCTTTCTTTTGTTAATTAGATATATTTCTTTTTAGCCGAAAAATAATTTGATACTCTTAAAAAAACCACGTAATTTTTCTCATCTTACTCTCTCACATAATTGTGGTTACGTGCCAAAAGCCGTATGATCCTCCAACATAAGCTAATAATTTCTCCTTAATTTCTAGTTTTACTAATCCATCTCTACTGTGCCTACAACGTGTCAAAATTTCATTTGTTGTTGACTACGTACATTTCCATTCAACTCCCATGAACTTGCACGGCAACCTCTCTTCTGCCACATGTTAAAAGAAGAAAAAGAGAGAGGCAAAAAGATCTGGTGAATTTTTCAAAGCTGTACTTCGGCGTGGAAACGTTAGTCAGCACCGCCTGACCATATAGTCGTACATACTATAAGAGGCGGACCCTAGCTACACCGACCACCCTTACGGTTATTAACACTTGTCATAACGTAATGTAATATTATAGCCCTGTCAAACATTATAAATTGGGCACCCATATTCACATCTCCAAGTACTAGGAACTCTTCAAGTGTCTTTAAGAATCTTTCATATTCCATAGTTGTTCTTATTGTTGCTTATGAGAATGTCTACTATATTGCAAGCAAAAATCCAGTGCGTCGACCCTATACTTGAGGTGCCAATCACCACCCTTAGTATTCCCATCAAGCGATGGCACTTCGCTTTGGCTACAATCTACTGTACAAGAGCCTTGTACTCTCATTTCAAACAAGCTCTATCCAAGAAACGAAAAAAACACCAACGTTCACCATCCTACACTGTCCTCAACGTCGAGCCAGACAGCGACTCGGCCAATAAGATTGATCAAAGGAGCCTCGTACAACTCACGAAGCAGAAGAATGTCGAAAAACTTGCTCAACTTGGAGGAGTCGAAGGCATAGCTTCTGCTCTCGAAACTGATCTGGAGAATGGGATTCATGGCGAAGCCGAGGAGGACATTGCTTGTCGACATGAGGCCTTCGGCTCGAACACGTATTTCAAGCCGCCTGCGAAAAGTTTCTTTCGTTTCGTCTGGGAGGGGTTTAAGGATCCAACCATTCTCATCCTCTTAGTTTGTGCTGCACTTTCTCTTGGTTTTGGCATTAGACAACACGGGCCGAAAGAGGGATGGTACGATGGAGGAAGCATATTTGTTGCTGTCTTTCTTGTCATCGCTGTCTCGGCTATAAGTAACATCAAGCAAGACAAGCAATTTGAGAAACTATCCCGAGTTAGTAACAATATCTTGGTTGAGGCTGTGAGAGGAGGGAGGAGGCAGCAGATTTCAGTATTTGAAATTGTCGTCGGAGATTTGGTTTGCTTGAAGATTGGAGACCAAGTTCCTGGCGACGGATTGTTTGTAGATGGGCACTCGTTTCAAGTGGATGAATCGAGCATGACGGGGGAGAGTGATCACGTAGAAGTTAACCGCAGCCAGAATCCATTCTTGTTCTCTGGCACCAAGGTAGTGCTGGATTTTATTTATTTATTGCATGCTTTGATACCATGTCGGGATTTTTATAGGCTCGCAAATATAATTTCTATTATTGCTGACTTTTTAATATTATTGCTTTAGAAGTTAATGGTGCAAAAATCCTTTCTCATTCTCTGGCACCATGGAAGCTTGCAAATGTAAGACTGGAAAGAAATGAAACAGTTACACATTTATTCTCTCATGGATGGTTTGCTTCTCACTCTCTCAATTATGTTATGTTTGGTATGTGAGAATGGAGTTAAAAAGGAGTTGTTATAAGTCTTTGTGTTGGGTTAGCCCACACTATATTATAATATTATTCACTTTAAATTTACTCCACATTACTTTAAAATATGTTATAGTAGGTGAATGTCTACGTCTACTTATATAATACTTCACATCACTTTCACCAAGTGATGTGGAACTACCGCATGGCCATAGCACCGTCTCTTTCCCCTCACAGTTGAGTGAGTGTGCCACCGCTCGCAAAGACAACACGTGTTTATGTTGGGTTAGTTTGGTTGGTGCTGGTTCTAATACCATTCTGTTACACCTGATCCAGGTCTATATGCTATAATATGCCTGCTTTGAATTTTAGCCTATACAGTTTTAAAACATGTTACATCAAGTTGAGATTTATGTCGTCAAATATAATGCTTCACTTCAACTTCAATAGACACTATAAACCAACGAACCATAAAGTGCAGCCTTCACCATTCACACGTCACTCGACGTGTGACCATAATTGGAAATTCTATACAAAAAATTATGTTGTATATAATTACTCTTTGCAGTTTTCTTCTTCTTCTACAACTTAACATTTTTCTCCATTTCATTTTTGTCTTCTTTTGCTTTTTTCAAACTTTACTTTATTATCTTGATTCTCAATTTTTTTCATTTCTTTTCCATCTTCATTAAAATTGTTGTATCTTAATTTAAATCTTGTAACCAATATTCAATTGATAAGGATTGCTTTTATATAATTTTGACAAATAAATCCTAGTTTTTGTCATACCTGATTTGGAGATTTTATCCCTTCCACATCCTTTTTCAATGTCTTCAATGATTGATCATTCTTCTTATCTTCAATTTTTCTTGACTTGTTGAGTTTTCATAACATCCAACCATAAATTACTTGCATGCTTGAAGATATGTGCGAGTTTTGGCACTCATAATATCTAGCCGATAAGCACCAATTTTTTCATAATTTGTAGTTTATTGAAAAATATCCATTTCTTTTCTTTCTTTTTCTTCCTTTTTTTTGGTTGGCGTTTTCTAGCTACTAGAATTTTCACATACCTTTTTTTTTTTTTTTTTTGTCACAAGCTAAACATCTATCGTCTCCAGTTGTAGCTGTTTTTTTTTTCTTCTTCCACACCGTTTATGGTGACAACCCATACCATGTTAGACTTTTTTTGCATGCTTCCATACCATGTTGGGATTTCAATATGCTCGCGAATATATTTTTTATTATTGAAGAATTTTAATTCAACGAACCTTATCTTCTCATGAAGGCCTTTTTTTTTTTTTTTTCCTTTTCACAACGTCTTTCTCGAGTGTTTTTCCTTTCTCTCTCGAGGGCTTCTCTCTTGCTTATCCATTTCAACATGACAATTATTTATCAAAAATTATTGGAGCACGCTGCCCTTACTCTCACATATATGTGAATCTCCCTTTATTTTTGGACGGAAATGGAGCACCCCTACCTAGTTGTGCGACCCAATTGTATTGAGAGATAATGAAGAAGACCACAAGGTGACCAAATCGTATTAAGAGATGATGAAGAAGATCACATGGTGCTCTGGGAGCACCGAATAATTTCTCCCTATTTATATTTACCAGTTCTCGACTCACTTCAAAATGTGGTCAACCTAAGAACTCTAAAAGAAATTGACTAAATGGCTTTGATTCAACCACTAACCTACAATATGTGAACAAAACTTGTACATTATTCTAGACTTCTTAGTTCTTAGATATTCTAAAAAAAATTTTTTTTTTTTCTCCAACAGGTAGCCGATGGGTTTGCTCGAATGCTTGTCACGTCAGTTGGCATGAACACAACATGGGGCGAGATGATGAGCACAATCAGCAACAATTCTAGCGAGCAAACGCCATTACAAGCCCGTCTCAACAAGCTCACCTCCTCAATCGGCAAGGTTGGTTTGACAGTTGCTTTCCTAGTCCTTTCGGTCCTCTTACTTCGCTACTTCACGGGGAATTCAAAAACAGAGAGTGGAGAAAAAGAGTTCAACGGAAGCAAGACAAAAGTCGATGATGTGATCAATTCTGTGGTGAGAATCATCGCTGCTGCAGTTACCATTGTAGTCGTCGCGATTCCTGAAGGCTTGCCACTGGCTGTCACGCTCACTCTTGCTTATTCAATGAAGAGAATGATGGCTGATCAGGCCATGGTTCGCAAGCTCTCTGCCTGTGAAACAATGGGCTCTGCCACCACAATATGTACAGATAAAACAGGCACAATTACACTCAACCAAATGAAAGTGACAAAGTTTTGGCTTGGCGGCCAAGAATCCATACAAGAAAGAGGTTTCAGTTCAAATATTGCAGCCAATGTCCTTGAATTGCTCCACCAAGGAGTAGGCCTGAACACCACTGCAAGCGTCTACAAGCCCACTTCAGGATCCGAATTTGAGTTCTCGGGCAGTCCCACTGAAAAAGCAGTTCTTTCTTGGGGAGTTCTTGAGCTGAAAATGGATATGGCGGTGGTGAAGCAGAGTTGTATGGTTCTTCATGTCGAAGCCTTCAATTCAGAGAAGAAACGAAGCGGGGTTTTACTGAAGAAAAAGGCTGACAACACTATCCATGCGCACTGGAAAGGGGCTGCAGAGATGATTCTAGGAATGTGCTCTCATTACTATGATTGTTCTGGAGACATTAAAGCTCTGGATGACGGTGAAAGAATGAAATTTGATCAAATAATTCAAGCTATGGCTGGTAGTAGTCTCCGTTGCATTGCTTTTGCACATAAGAAACTTCCAGAAGCAGAGCAGGAAGAAGGGGAAGATTATCAGAAGATCAATGAAAGCAGCCTGGCTCTATTAGGGCTGGTGGGTCTGAAGGACCCATGTCGAGCCGGTGTGAAAAAAGCCGTGGAAAACGGTCAATTCGCCGGAGTAAATGTCAAAATGATCACCGGCGACAATATTTTCACCGCAAGAGCAATAGCCGCAGAATGTGGGATACTCAGCCCAAACCAGGACATAAGTAACGGAGAAGTGGTAGAAGGCTTGGAATTTCGGAACTATACCCCGGAAGAGAGAATGGAAAAGGTCGACAGAATTCGTGTGATGGCGAGATCCTCTCCCTCGGACAAGCTTCTAATGGTGCAATGCCTGAAACAGAAAGGCCACGTGGTTGCTGTCACCGGCGACGGCACAAACGATGCCCCGGCCCTGAAAGAAGCCGATATAGGCCTTTCTATGGGGATTCAAGGAACTGAAGTGGCCAAAGAGAGCTCAGATATTGTAATCTTGGACGATAATTTCGCTTCCGTTGCCACTGTCTTGAATTGGGGCAGATGTGTTTACAGCAACATCCAAAAATTCATTCAGTTTCAGCTCACTGTAAATGTTGCTGCGCTTGTAATCAATTTTGTCGCAGTTGTTTCAGCCGGCGAAGTCCCTCTAACGGCGGTGCAGCTTTTGTGGGTGAATTTGATTATGGACACATTGGGAGCTCTGGCTCTTGCAACAGAGCAACCTACTAAGGAACTCATGGAAAAGCCGCCTGTGGGCCGAACTGAGCCGCTTATCACCAATGTTATGTGGAGGAACCTGCTAACTCAAGCTCTATATCAGATAATTGTTCTATTGATCTTGCAATTCAAAGGCGAATCGATGTTTGGAGTGAAGAAGAATGTGAATGACACTTTGATTTTCAATACTTTTGTGCTTTGCCAAGTGTTCAATGAATTCAATGCGCGAAAGCTGGAGAAGAAGAATGTGTTTGAGGGGATCTACAGGAACAGGTTGTTTCTCGGGATTGTTGGAATAACTATTGTTCTTCAGGTAGTGATGGTGGAGTTTCTGAAGAGGTTTGCTAATACAGAGAGGTTGGATTGGAGGCAGTGGGGAGGATGTGTTGGAATTGCTGCTGTCTCTTGGCCCATTGGCTGGTTTGTTAAGTGCATTCCTGTTCCAGAGAAACCATTTTTCAGCTACCTCAAATGGCAGAAATTGAAATGCATATGCACATGATCAGCTGGAGATGGAGTATTTAATTTGTAGATGTAACTAGTTTCCTATTAGTCCATTATTAGGTGCATAATCGTTAGACGCTCACGAATTTTAAGGCCCCAAAAGCTTTTCCACTGCTGACGAGTTAGAATTGTGGGATGAACTTTGTTACTACCAAGTTCGCTTTGATAGGTTAACTAAGCTTTGAATCTTCCTGAATCATCAAGAGTTCAACACCATGACTCAAAATGAGGCACTGCTGGGATTGGGATCTTTGATATTTCTTGCACAGATTGTCTTTCAAACCAGCTTTGGGAGAGCATCCAGATTCCAGGAGAAGGATTCCGAGTTAATCAATTCATTTACTAATGCTAGTGTTTGAGAAACATTTGGAAGGGGAATTGGTTTAAAATTTGGAAGTGTTGGTATGACTGGTTCGGGTCAATTTGGGTTCGGACCGGTTCAGGTGTTCATGTGCATGTCCTAACCCAAATACCCACCCACCACTTGTGTTAGATGGTTTAAGCATGCTTCCACTTACCTTAGTGGTTGGGGTGGTTGTTCAAGCATGCTTTTACTTACCTTGATGGTTGGGGTGCATGTCTTAACCCACTTAATTCATGTTTTATGCTATGCCATGTGATAATTATTAGTTTTAATTTCATAATTTGAATTGTTTGATAGCATAGAAATATTATTGCGCTGATATTTATGCTAGAGGCAGGAAATTGAAGCTTATCACATGCCTAGCAATATTTGTTTAGTGAGAGGTTGATCGATTAAAAGCATGCTTAGAGTTTTGACTTCCGATAACCAATTTTTGTGCATTAGTTAAATTAAAATTTGATAATAATTATTAGTGGCACGAGAAATGATTGGGAGCATAGCGACCTTTCAATCTCGTGACTTTTGAGAGTTGTCTTATTTTTTGAATTGAGATTTTTGCGGCAAAAACATGTGTTATGCATTATTCTTACATCCTTGTGTTTTTATCTCTATTAAAGAGTTCATCATGGCATCTAAGACTGTAGTGGCTGACATGATTAAAGGAGAGAAGCTGAATGGCAACAATTATGACATTTGACACTGTAAGATTCAATTTGTTCTCAACGAGTAGGGTTTATTGGCTCACATTGACCGTCTGATGACTGAGCCCAAATAGAGTACTACAACTCAGCACCGTAGGGACTAGGATCACTACAAAACTTGGCAGGCGAAAGATCAGGATGCTTGCTATCTTATGTTGAGCAGCATGGAGAATGATCTTCTGCTAAAGTTTGAGTCTATCCAAACTTCTTATGAGACTTGGGAGGCTTTGAAGTTGAAGTACGGGGCAACTTATCTTGCTAAACTACGCGAGTTGACACTCAAATTTGATTATTATCAGAAGAAGCCTAACCACTCCATGAGGCAGCATTTACAAGTGATGTTAACCATGATGCGTGAGCTTAAGGCAACAGGACATATTTTACTGATGAGTAGCAGATGCAGTCTGTTATCCGCTCTCTACCGCAATCATGGGAGCAAATAAAGCAAAATACAACTCACAATGATAATGTGAGGACAATTGAGGATATCTCCCGCCATCTGGAATTGGAAGCTGAGCGCCTAAAGGCTGCTAAGGCTAATGGTGGTACTGTTTATGTTGCTAAGACTAGCTTGTGCCAGACCTCTAGGTTTAAGTGCAAGAGAGGCGATGGTGCTGCTAATGCTGGTAAGAAACATTTTGATGCTGGGTCCAATGGGACTAAGGCTACCAAGCATAGAAAGAAAGGCAAGAGATGTGGTAAGAAAGATAAAGCCAAGATGAAGTGTTGTAACTGGCAGTAGTTGGGACACTTCGCTAGTGAGTGCACCGAGCCGAAGAAGGTACTCCTTATTTATGTTTCTCGCATTGATTGTTTTGTGTCAAGTTAAGTTTTGATTGCTCATTCTCCTTAATTGTTGGTTGTAGAGTTAAGAGCAACTGACCATATAGCAAGAAGCAGATTTGGATACGTGGAGTATCGTCGCGTACCAGTCGGTAGCAAAAAAGTATACATGAGGAACGAATCCAGTGTGGATGTCATTGGGATTGGCACCTAATGACTGGATTTGAAGGGTGGTCACCCCCTTAACCTTCAAGATATACTTTATGCACAGGGGATACGACGGAATCTACTTTCAGTTACTAGTTTGCTTAATCTCGGTTATCGTGTCTATTTTGAGACTTGGTTTGTACACATTTATTATGGGCCTATCTATTATGGTTCTAGTTATTTGATGGATGGTTTTATTTTTCTGGATGTTAATATTTCCAGTATGGATGATGCTTTAGCATCTACAGTTTTATTTAATACTTCTGTGTATGATTCTTCTATTGATTCTGTGAGATGCCATTCTAGATTAGGACATATTGGATATGACAAAATGGTTAGGCTAGCTAGAGAGGGTTTTCTAGATTCACTCGCTAGGTTTGACTTGCCAGTTTGTGAGAGTTTCCTTCAAGGAAAGGCAATCAGAAAACCTTTTGGCAAGGCCCAAAGGGCATCTTTTCCATTATAACTTATTCACTCAGACATTTGTGGTCCTATGAATGTGAGGACAAGACATGGTGTACCTTATTTTATCACATTTATAGATGACTACACACGTTTTGGTCATGTCTATCTACTCTCGCATAGGTCAGAAGTATTAGATTGTTTTAGACGTTATGTTCTTAAGGTAGAAAATCAGTTAGACATGAGTATTAAGGCTCCAAGGATTGATCGTTGCCATGAGTATCTATCTGAGCTGTTCCGAGAGCTTTGTGAGGATAAGGGTATACTTAGACAGTTGACTATTCCAGGTATTCCACAACAAAATGGTGTAGCAGAGAGACGGAACCGCACTTTGTTAGACATGGTTAGGTCAACGATGACACAGGCTAATCTACTAATATCTTATTACGGGGGTGTCTTGTTGACTGCCACCTATATTTTTAATCATATGCCTTCAAAATTTGTCCTATCTACCCCTTATGAGCTATGGTCGGCCAGGAGGCCTAACCTACATCATTTGAGACGTTGGGGTTTTCTGCAACCTATGTACACAATGCTTCTCATAAGTATGGGAAGTTAGGCCTAAGAGGGAAGAAATGTATCTTTATACACTATTCTAAGCACTCAAATGGATATGTATTCATTGGAGAGCAGCCAAATGGGAGTGTGACTGAGACGAAGTCACGGGATGCCAATTTTCTGAAGGATTTTTTCCCTAGCAGGGGGGAGGTGTCTAAAGATATGGATATCTATGAGATGGAGGATATTAAAGATAACGCGCCACGTGGACTAATTGAGATTGAGGGAGAAATTTTTCATACTCCTAGGCACAGTGGGAGCAATGCACCGACTGATATGTTAGTTGATGAGTATTTTCAGGACACTCCATTGCATCAGAGCACACGTGGGACCATCCTTTGTCGTCATTATGAGATTGAGAGGGAAGCTTTCATGATAACTTCACATGATGATGCTGAACCTAGGACAGTTAAAGAGGCTCTCTCATCACCTGTCAGAGAGAAATGGATTGTTGTTATAAACGAGGAGATGGATTCTAGAGAGTTAATCAAGTCCGGGACTTGGTTGAACTCCCGCTTGAATGTACGGCCATTGGGAACACGTGGATTCTCAAAGTCAAACGTAAGGTGGATGGTTCTATTGAGAGATACAACGCACGTTTGATCGCAAAGGGATACACTCAGCGAAAGGGTATTGACAACGAGGAGAATTTCTCCCCAGTAGTTAGATTTGCTTCCATTCACCTTATGCTAGCCATTATCACTCATTTGGATTTGGAGCTATACCATATGAATGTTAAGACTGCATTCTTCAATGGTGCCCTGGATAAGAAAATCTACATGAATCAACCTGAGGGTCATATAGTTGCTGGCTAGGAGCATAAAGTTTGCAAGCTCTGTAGATCTATCTATGGCATGAAGCAATCATCAAGCAATGGTAATTAAGATTTCATCGAGCCATTACTTCTAATGGGTTCACAATGATCGAGGAGGACCATTGTGTGTATATTAAACAATCCAAGGGGAGTTTCATTATATTATCACTTTATGTGGATGATATCTTACTGACTAGTAATGACATGGAGTTGGTTGTTTCCATTAGAGAGTGGTTATCATCCACTTTTAAAATGAAAGACATGAGTGAGGCGAGTTTTGTATTGGGAGTAAAGATCCTAAGAGATCGTTCCAAGAGACTTCTTGGTTTGCCTCAAGAGACTTACATTAAGAAAGTCCTTGAGTGATTCAGAATACAAGACTGCAAACCCATTGATACTCATGTAGCGATTGGCGAGAGCCTAAGCCTTGATATGGAACCTAAGACTCCAGAAGAGAAAGAACAGATGTCTCGAGTACCATATTCCTATGCCGTAGGGAGCTTGATGTACGCTGTAATATGTACTCGGCCTTATATTAGTTGTGCTATTGGGTTAGTGAGTCGTTACCAATCGAACCTAGGACCTGCTCATTGGAACGCAGTCAAGAGGATACTTAGGTATCTAAAAGGGACTATAGATTTCGTAACATTTGGATATGTGTTTAGTCGATTACAGTGATGATGATTGGGGTGACGACCTTAATGAGCGGAAGTCCACATTTGGATATGCCTTCTTGCTCAGTGGTGGAACCATTTCATGGAGCGGTAAGAAACAATCATGCATTGCCTTGTCCACTATGGAGGCAGAGTTTGTGGTGTGCTCGTCTGCCGTATAGGAGACTGTTTGGTTGAAAAGGTTCCTTGGACATTTGGATGTCATCATATTCCCTATTAAGACTGTGACTATTCATTGTGATAGCATGGCAGCACTGGCCTATGCTAAAGATCTTAAGTACCACGGCAGGACAAAGCACATTGATATGAAATATCATTTTATTAGAGACATGGTGGCACAGAGGGAGTTAATCCTGACTCACATCCCTACGAGTCGCATATTAGTAGACCTTATGACAAAGCCCATTGGTAGAGAGGCTTTTATCACTCATGTTGAAGCACTTGTACTGTGTAGGTGGTGATGATGTGTAGTTTGTTATCAATTGATCATTTTGTACCTTTTGGATGTTTGGATATTTTATGTTATGATGCATAATTCAATTCAGTAACTATTGTATAGTTCTATTTATTACATAACACACATATGAGATTGAGAGTATGTCAACAGGTTAATAGGCTCTCTTACACGAGCTATCACTTTTGACATTTTTTTGGAACGAGCAAAGTTAATACGATATAGGCTATTGCGTCCCCCTGTTTTTAGATAGGATGAGATCAAAGATCTATGGTGGTTATTTCCCAATATCCATCATAACCTATTTAAAAGCCAGATGTGAGTTTTACATTTTGTCACCTTATTAGGGAGCGAGTAAATGAGAAACACAAGTTAGGCCCCTGTTTAGCAACTAGACTAAAATCTGTACAATGTTGATAGTCTAACATAGGTTCTTCGAGGGAACTATCCACTATAACATGTATTCATACTACATATGTTAAGCGACCAAATTTAAGGAGGCAAATGAGTTCCTGGTCTCTTCACCGTATAAGCACTTACCGATCAATAGTGATCATATATTACTGTACCCTCCTTATGACTTTTGACTATGTCATAAGGTGAAAGAGTTAATGCAGCTACTTTAGCATAAAACCTTATGGTCATGATTGATTCGGCCTTCTAAACATCGTTGGGAAAGCAGTTAGTCCTGATCCGAGTGGCATAAGGGTAAAGGAATGATTATCATATACATCAAGCATATATTCGTAGCGCACAACTTACATTCGTTTTTCAGTACTGTGATATAAGGATGAGTACAGTGTTGACCTCGAGGGGTTAGGTATGCTTTTAAGGGGGATGAAGATACCTACACTAATGTATTTTGATGAATTTGGGGTACTTGAGACACTAGTTTCTCATTTTTAAATGTAGTTGATGTCTTTATGCTAGCTTTTATAAAGTTTGGTGTAAAGCTCTCAAAACTTAAATGTACTCAACGGTCCCATGACTCATTTGTTGTATGATCTTACATTGTGGTGTTTAGCTGGTTGAGAGATTGTTGTTGTTCTAATGCATACCCATGTGCGAGTGGGAGATGTTAGTATTACCGGTTCGAGTTCGGACCGATTCGGACGGCCATGGACATGCCCTAACCCAAAGACCCACCCACCACTTTTGTTAGGTGGTTTAAGCATACTCCCACTTACCTTGGTGGTTGGGGTGGTTGTTCAAGTATGCTCCCACTTATCTTGGTAGTTGGGGTGGTTGTTTAAGAGATCAAGAGAAGAAGTTGGATTTTAGTGGCTGTATTTTTGTGTGTGCAAGAGTGTGTGAGCAATTCTCTCAACGTCTCTTCCGAAACACACAATCAAGATAGGCTCTTGAGTTGTGATTAGTGTGGATGCTTTTGGCTTTCCGAGAAAGTTTGATTGTATTTCACCGCAAGTAGATTTACAAGAGAATGTAGGTACACGTGGAGAATTTTTCAGATCAAGGTTGACTCTTTCAGGCTTGCTTTTGGACACGCTTCAAGAGGTAAACCCTAATTACCACTTCTGCTTTAATTGTAAACATATTCTACAGAAAGATTAGGTACCCATGGACCCTTCCAATAATCAATGGAAGCTCCATCCCAACCACACCGGCATGCACCTTTTGTAATAATATCTCTACAATCCAAGATCCCTTTCCAAATAAGAAAAATAAAAAAAAAAAATTCGAAGCATTGAAGAATGTGGAATTGTGACATCATTTCTTTAGAAGGAGAGAACTCCAAAGCCTATCATCATCCTTGATAAGCTGCCACCCCAGCTTTGTACTCAAACCACAATTGATTTTTGAAAATTTTGTAAAACCAAGGCCCACATTCTCTTTAAGCTTGTAGACATGACTTCAAGCCTTTAAATGGCACTCATTGTTACCTTGAGGAATCCCCTATCAGAATTTGCACACCTTACTGTCCATTGAGTCACACAAAGA
Organism: Euryodendron excelsum; assembly: GCA_033060915.1. NCBI lineage: Eukaryota > Viridiplantae > Streptophyta > Magnoliopsida > Ericales > Pentaphylacaceae > Euryodendron > Euryodendron excelsum. The sequence continues at coordinate 5,869,309 of CM065387.1, read as the reverse complement.
GGAAACAAGCTTGAAGGTTTACATAGTGTAGATGGGCATAGACATCACAGCTGCTCTAATGAGAGTGGCTCTACCTACGAAGGATAAAGATTGGTTTTCCAACCAGCCATCTTCTTATTAAGCTTGTCCACGACATGGCCGAAAGCTTGTTTCTTTAATTTTCCAATAAACATTGGGAGACCCAAATAGAAAGCATCACATTTGCCTTTAGAAAGACCCTGCATTATTTCATTAATCACATTCCTAGAAGCATTTTTGCTGAAGTATATGGAGATTTTCCTCTGTTAACTAGTTGCCTAAGCTAGCTTTCATAAAAAGAGAGACAACCATTAATAACTTTTGCTTCCTTGGCTGAAGCCTGATTAAAAATAAGAACATCGTCCGCAAACATAAGGTGAAAATAGAAGGGCAGTTTCTTGCAATCTTGATGCCATGGAACCAACTTTTCTCTTTAGCATAAGCTAGAAGGCGGGAAAACACTTCGAAAGTAACCATACGACACACCATTGATTAGCAATGAAAAGGAAGGAGTAGAAACACACTGCTGAACCCATTGACTAAATTGATACGAGAATCCAAGACAGTTAAGGATACGAAGAAGGAAGTTCCATTCTATACTATCATAGGCCTTTGCCATATCAACTTTAATGGCCATAAAAGCTCCCTGACCTTTCTTCTTTTTCAAAAATGCAAAACTTCTTGGGCAAGAATGATGTTCTCACCAACAAGGGGTTAGTTCAGGTGAGTTCATCGTCCTCCTCGCTCAAGGCTTAGGTTCGACTCCTCGTAGGGTCTTGTTGGGGTCATTCATACTCCATGGTCTACGGGCGGTGTATATGCCTATACTTCTGACTTGCCTCGTGCTTGGGTCTCACGTGGGGACTCTATCCCCCTCTCGTGCTGGTGTGGAGTCTAGCGCCTTGACGAGGTTGTTGCGTAACCTAGCGCAACCTTTTTTGGCACAAAAAAAATGGTGTTCTCTCCTATATGCCTATTTGGGACAAAAACAGTTTAGTTTGGAGCAATGAACTTATCCATTAGAGGCCTCAATCTGTTGGCTAGGATCTTAGATATAACCTTATAAGCAACGTTGCACAAGCTAATTAGTCTATATTGATCCATCTTGCAAGCATTTTGAGACTTAGGAATAAGAACGATTAAAGTGTGATTAAGGCTCTTAAGAAGGAAACCAAATTGGAAAAGAAAATGACCATTTGACACAAGTCGTCATCCACAATATGCCAATAAGTTTTGAAGAATGTCGTAGACTTTCCATTTGGCCCTAGAGCTTTTGGGGGAGGCATACCATGGAGAATGGTTCTAATTTCATCATAGGATGGTATTTGGCATAAGTTGGCACTGTTTGCTTCAGTGATCACAGGAGAGAGAAACTCTGAAATCCATCCAAAAAGAAGAGGTTTTTATAGAAATCCTCAATTTTCTGGCCAATCTCATCCCTATTAGAAGTCCAAGTCCAATTGTCCTTTAGGGGGTCAATAGCATTCCTACGTCTTCTAATGATTGTAGATGTATTGATTTTTTTTTTTTTTTTTTTTTTATTTGCATCTATTATGGAGTGTATCCGTGTAGTTGTTTCATTTTATAGTTGTCTTGTAATTGTGATATATTGATAGGGTGATGTTTGTAATTTGACACCTCACCATGTGTATGTTTAAATATAATATTCAGCCACCCTAATTGATTAGGGTTTGCTCTTCTCAACTTGTGTCTCTTCATGGTATCAGAGCCAATTCTATGCGTAGGGCAAACTTGATCTCCATCCTCGTTTCCTTGATCTCTTTTCTTATTGTTCTTATTTGTTTCTTCTTGTCCGTTCCCTTTCTCATCTTTCTTCATAATCCTTTTATCTACTCTTTATTCTCTATGGCCTCAGGTTCATCTTCTTCTTCGCTTCTGTCCTTCCCTATTGCAAACATCTACAACCATGTCTTTGTGAAGCTTGATTCTGAAAATTACTTAATATGGCGTGACTAGTTTATGCCCATCCTCATCTGCAATGAACTGTTTGGATACATTGATGGGTCAATACCTCCTCCTCCTCCAAAAGAGATCCTTGACACTGCGTCTCAAAAGCATGTTTCTAATCCCAAGTACAATGAGTGGATATGAATGGATCAGTTTTTATTAAGTTGCTTGAAAGCAACTTTGTCACCCAGCACCAGTGCCCATGTTTTGGGTAAACAAACATCAAAGGCGGTTTGGGAAACCCTTGAAACTCTCTTTCAACAGCAGTCACAAGCATAACTCGATTTTCTCCATGATCGTCTTCAAATCATTAAGAAAGGATCCTTGTTAACGGAAGAGTATATTGCCCAAATCAAGAGTATAGCAGACAAATTAGCTGCTATTAATCATCAAGTGCACGAATCAGAGATCATCACTCGCACGTTGAATGGTTTACAACATGACCCAGATTACCAACCATTTGTTTTTGCCATTGAGAACAGAGAGAGACCACCATCCTTTGATGATCTGCGAGCTCGTTTCCTGGTTCATGAACAATGAATTCAGAGTTTACGGTTGGACAAACAATCTGTCATTGCACCCACAGGTTCTCAAACCACTGAGGCAGCACTTCTTGGAAGAAACCACACTTCTGGCTAGCGCCGTGATCAACGGCGTGATAATGGTAATGGTGGAACTGGACAGTGGTTTCGCGGTGGCCGTGGTCAAAATTTTCGCAGTTTTAATCGCAATAGTCATGACAACAGGCACACTCGCTATCCACCGCGTGACTATCGTGATCAAGAGTTTCGTAACTCTCCTCATGATTCTCGTGATCAAGATTTTCGCCGTGTTATTTGCCAAATTTGTAACGACCAAGGGCATATCGCTGATAAGTGTAGATATCGCTACCAGCATAACGCCCGCCATGATGATCCTTTTTCCTATGACGATCGTGATGATTGCTCTTCTTATGACGGCCGTAATAATTCTCTATCATCTAGTTTTGCTGGCCTTCATCTCACTCCCACAGTTGCTGCAGAAAATTTTCAAGACCATGTCTCTACACACTGGCTTGCCGATTCCGGTGCCACTAGCCATATGACTTCCAATTCTAGTTTGCTTCAGCAGCCTACACCGTTTACTGGTCCTGATCAAGTTTACATGGGTAATGGTTATTCTCTCTCTATTAATAGCATCGGTAAAGGAATTCTTCCCACTCCTGATGCTCCATTGGTCTTAAATAAAGTCTTATATGTTCCGGCACTTAAAGAAAATCTCTTATCTATTGCCAAACTAACCCGTGATAATAATTGTGTTTTTCAATATTCTCCATGGGGATATTCCATCAAGGATCTGCGTACGGGGAGGACACTAATGGCAGGTCCCGTTAAAGACAATTTATACCCAATTCCTGCTCAAAAGGTTTCTGCAGTCTATCAGCAATCTCACTTAAAGAATAGTCAGGTTGCTGCCACAGCCTCTCAGCCAGTTTCTTCAACATTATGATATCGTCGTTTGGGTCATCCTGCTCCTCGAGTTGACTCTAAGCTCATCTCAAACAACAGAATTTTACTTCATGGGTCGCCAGTGGTTCGTAATATTTGTGAAGCATGTCAGAGTGGTAAGAGTTGTCGCTTACCTTTTTCATTATCGACACGGAAAACTTCAATTGTTTTTTATTTGATTCACTGTGATATATGGGGCCCTTCTCCAACATTGAGTAAATCTGGTTTTCGATATTATATTATTTTTGTCGATGATTGTAGTCGTTATACATGGCTCTATCCAATGAAGGCAAAATCCGATAGCATTGATTGCTTCAAACATTTTAAAGCCATGGGTGAAACAATATTTCATGGTCGAATTAAGTCCTTTCAATGTGATGGAGCTAGAGAACTCACCCATGGGGCTTTTAAGGTATTTCTTAATGCTTATGGTATTTCTCTTCGCGTTTCTTGTCCACATACCTCTTAGCAAAATGGATTGGCCGAACGTAAACATCGACACATAGAAGAAATGGGTCTGACACTTCTTTATCAAGCTCATATGCCTCGTTCTTTCTGGCTTGAAGCTTTTTCAACTGTTGTATACCTCATCAATAGGCTCCCTACTCCCGTGCTCAGTCATCGTTCTCCTCATAAGGTTCTTTTTGGCTCTTCTGCTGATTATTTCCATTTGAGGGTATTTGGTTGTGCCTGCTATCCTTATTTGGTTCCCTACCACAAGGATAAACTTGAGCCAAAATCCCAGCAATGCGTGTTTCTTAGATATAGCAATATTCACAAAGGTTACAGATGTCTTCACCCTTTTACAGGTCGCATTTATATCTCACGACATGTTATCTTTGATGAAAATACATTTCCTTTTCGACGGACAGACTGCCATTGGATTCGGCATCTCAGTCTCATTCTACCTCTCCTATCTCTATTCCTCTGATGGTGTCATCTGTTCCACCCTCTACTGCAATGGGTACAGGTTCTGAATCTAACACTTCTTCTATTTCCTTATCATCTTCTGGTTATTCAGATAGTAGTGACTCAAGATCATGCTCAAACATCTCCCCTGAGCACGACCCAGCCACTCCTGCTGAGGTTTCCATTCCACTACCTTCTCCCGTTGTCCAATCTATTACTTCACCACCTCGCCCTCCATCGATTTCACAAGCTCCTTGTCATCCTATGATAACTCGTTCTAAGGATGGTACTCATAAGCCTCATGTTCTTTACACTAGCAAGCATCCTCTTCCTCAAGGGTTTGTAGCACAGCTTCATTCTTCTATTCAGGAACCCACATCTTATTGAGATGCTATTCGTGACCCACGATGGATGGCAGCCATGGAAGATGAATACAATGCTCTTCCTCAGAATAATACTTGGACTTTAGTTCTGTATCAATCTTCCATGAATGTTGTGGGTGGTCGTTGGGTTTACAAAATCAAAGAGCGTGCTGATGGTTCCATTGAACGATTTAAGGCTCGCCTTGTTGCTAAAGGTTATACTCAACAAAAGGGTGTTGACTTTGATGAGACATTTAGTCCTGTTGTTAAGGCCACTAACATTCGCGCTATTCTTTCTTTGGCTGTTTCCTTGAACTGGTCCATTCGCCAACTAGATGTGAAAAATGCCTTTTTACATGGAATATTGTCTGAAGAAGTATATATGTCTCAACCGCCAGGTTTTGTCAATACTTCACAGTCCACTCATGTCTGCAAGCTCAATCGAGCTATCTATGGTCTCCATCAAGCCCCACGTGTCTGGTTTCATCGCCTTAGTTTTGAGCTTCTTGCCTTGGGCTTCATTTGTAGTAAGGTCGACCCCTCTATGTTTGTTCTTCGCCGTAACCATGATATTCTCATTCTTCTTCTTTATGTGGATGACATTATTCTCACTGGTTCTTCAACTTCTTTGCTTCAATCTATGATCCGCTGTCTTTCCTCTTGTTTTTCTATGAAGGATTTAGGGGCATTACATTATTTTCTTGGCATTGAAGCAACTAGAACATCTTCTGCACTCCGACTTACACAAACCAAGTATATTCTTTCCCTTCTCTCTAAACTGAAACTGCTTGATTGCAAGCCTTGTTCTACTCCAGCTATTGCAGGTCGTAAACTTTCTGTTCACGAAGGGAATTTACTTGATGATCCTTCTCAATATCGCCAACTTGTTGGAGCATTACAATATCTTACATTTACTCGACCAGATATTCTTTATGCTGTGCAACAAGCCTGTCAGTTTATGCATATGCCTCGAGATGTTCATCTCCAAGTTGTTAAGCGGATCTTGTGCTATCGCAAGGGTACCTTAGGCTATGGAATATGTTTCAACTCTCACTCTTCCATTTCTCTTATCGGATATGTCGATGCTGATTGGGCTGGCTGCCCCGATTCCTGTCGATCTACAATGGGGCATTGCATTTTTCTTGGAGCTAATGTGATTTCGTGGTCTACAAAGAAGCAACTTACTGTCTCACAATCTAGCACTGAAGCAGAATATAAAGCCCTCTCTATGGCTACTTCTGATCTTTTATGGGTCTCTTGTTTGCTGACAGATATTGGTCTCCCTTTGTCTTCTCCTATTACACTTTACTCTGATAATATGGGTGCTACCCAGCTTACTGCCAATCCGTGTTTCATGCTTGAACCAAGCATATTGAAGTGTCATATCACTTTCTTCGCGACTTGGTCTGCTGTGGTTTGCTTCGTGTTCATTTTGTTTGTTCTTCTAATCAACTGGCTGATATCTTTACCAAAGGGCTCACTTCATCTCTGTTTAGTTTGTTGCGATCCAAGCTGTTGTGGATTCCTCCCCTTGCAGCTTGAGGGGGCATATTATGAAGTGTATATTCGTGTAGTTGTTTCCTTTTATAGTTGTCTTGTAATTGTGATATATTGATAGGGTGATGTTTGTAATTTGACACCTCACCATGTGTATGTTTAAATATAATATTCAACCACCCTAATTGATTAGGGTTTGCTCTTCTCAACTTGTGTCTCTTCAGCATCACCCTTTCGTAGCCACCGATCCCTTGATTTTTTCGTCCAAGGAATCTCTATCCTCGTCATAATTTCTCAATGCTGAAACTTAAGGCTGCTTTGTAGATGAATATTTACAGCGGAAGGGGAAACTTCTTGGATTCTGTCCATATGATTTTTTGATGTCATTGATCTTTAGTCATGTCTCTATGACGTAAGGTTGGTTATAGTTTTATTTTTATTTTTTATGTTCTCACAAATAAATAAATAAATAATTACTTTTTGTATTTTTGAAAAAAAAAAAATTGGATCATTGAAAATATCATTGTTTTCCTTCTAGTAAGAAAATAGTTCTTGAAATTCAGAAACTACCTTTTTTATTTCAAAAGTAGGTGTTTTTTAAATAATTTTCTATAACAAATTATAAAACCGAATTACCAAACGCAATCTCAGTGAAAATAGATTCTCGAACTAGTTTATCAAATATGATTTCAATAAATCTCAAAAAAACAAAAATAAAAACAGCAACCGGAAGGTGAAGAATTCGATGACATTGGAAAATACTAAAATAAGGGCAACAAGGAGGATAGCTGACAAGAAGTACAAGTTGAAAGGGGCATCATAACAGGATTATTGTCAGAGATAAATCATTGTTCTTCATGACGTGATGACCATGAAAATTTGGAAGAGATTTGTAGATACATAGATATTCAATTGTAGACTACAGGCATATATGCGGGATTGCTGCAGCAACTTGACTTATTTTTTTCTTTTTTTATGATTGGGTGTCCGGATCAGCTTGTTTGCGTGCAATCTTACCTATCTACTACAATTAGTTCTATAATAGATGTATTTTACATGCATTTCTCTATTTATTTGTTTTTTTTTTTTTTTTTTTTAGCTTGTTGTTAGGTTTCAATTTGTGCATTGCCATGTAATACTTGATCCAAGAGGAGAAAACAAAGCATTTTCATGGTGCATTGGAATAAATAAAACAGAAAAAATTTCATCCTACTTTACCCACTCTATATTACTTTCCCAAACTCTTCAAGTTGCAAGATAGATATAATGTTTCTCACAGAATTGAGAGCATAGTGTTACAAGAGATTTAAAAATAAATTCTGATTTGTGAAATTTTTGGAGGGTGACTAGTAAGAAGTTTTTAGTTCGTGGGCGGAGCAAGAGGAGTGAGATATTAGGTATTTTTTTCCATATATCCATGTTTAGAGTTTTAATATAAATACGTTGCCCTGCTTTATATTTTATCTCATTCAATATAGAGAAAGAGACAATTGGCTGAACCACAATGTTTGTCTTTCTGTTCACTATTGAATTGCATAGCTTTTATTATTTCTTTCTGCGCAACAAGGTAAACTAGATGTCGTCACTACTGTTTATGAAGGGCATTTGATTACTATTCCAGAGACATCACTTGCACAAGAAAATAGAACATATGGTGACTGGTTGAAGCTGTTACTAAGACATCAACCAAGTTAGAAAACTAAGGCTATGTTGAGAAAAGGAGCAGCCCACCATAATAAATTCTGAGAAGGATAATATAGAGATTATTTGAACGTAGTTTATTTAGTAGCTTATAGTTTATACTTATGACTTTTTTAAAATGTGTTTTGATAAGTGACTTAAAAAAACAGCTTATGTCTAATAAAATTTTTCGAGAAAAATTATTTTTAAATATAATTTTTTAAAATTAGGTTATAGTTTATAAATTGGGTACCCAAACACCCCCATATATGCAACTTTATTTGGCATGCATGAACACACTTTTGGTGTTTTGAATATGATGTCCAAGTTCTAAGGGAACAACCTTATTTTTTTGTCAAGATTTGTAGTGTTAAAGTCAAGAAATTCTCTATCCCACATTAATTGAGATAAAGAATTAGACTACTCTTCTATTTTATAAATAGAAACTTAACCTACTATGACATTTTATAGAAACAATTTACGAGCCCAATCAAGCAACGTGCAAAAGATTAATTTTTAAAAAAACTTCCTCTTAATGACGTGGGAAAACCTGCTTAAAACCAGGCCCTTTGAAATTTGAATCCACTCCTAGCGAGTTTCAAAGGATGATACACACTCACAATTCATTAACCTAGAGTAAAACATGGATTGCTCAGCCCTTAGACTGACCTTTCTTTCTTCTAGAAGTGTTGCATAAACATTTGATGCTACTTGAAATCAGACACGAGTCAATTGGCCAAGTGTCCCACGAGTCTTCAACGTACTCGGTGGCATTAATGAGCACAACAAATGCTTGACAGCGAGCCCGCCTAGTGCTTGCGTGAGCCTCCTTTTGATGCTTATGGGAGCATGGACCCACCCCATAAATGTACGATGCTCAGAAACTTCAAGGCATCTTCTTAGAAAAGGAATGGAAGGTACGTCTTGTTATTTGAATATACTCTGTCAAACAGAATACTTTGAAAGAAAACTTACCTAATATTGGATTAAGATCCGGCCATCAATCTTATGTTGTAACGAACTTTGATTTTTCTTCTCTTGTTATTTTCTCCCCTTCAACACGTTGAACTGAACAATGGCATAAGCATGAGATGAAAGAGATTCCACGCCCTTGAAATCAAATTTTATCTCACCTCACACCTCTAAATAACAAATCATTATTTATAAAACATATAAAATTTACATAATTTATAACACCAATATCTCTGCATGAGTTCAATAAAATAGACAAATTCAAAACCTAAAGATCCTGTAACACAAAAAATATAAGTTAAAAAATGGAGTCCGTTTTCTATAAGATTGAGTCATGACTCATGAGATGAAAACCAAGTACTCCTGAAGTTTCTAGAATAGCAGTTAGCACTTCTTCATTCTAAATTTCTAACCACATAATACCAAAAGCTCGTCACTTAGTCTAATCAAGTACCACAATGGTACTGCCAAATGGCCCAAATCTAGCGAGGGGTTGCCCCAGAAGTCACTCATATTTCTTTACCAGTTAGCTAGTGTAAGTTCAGGGCAATTTCCATGAAAGGTTTTGGGCAAAGCTCTTATCACTTCGTCCGTCCAAGACATATTTTCTACTACGCAATCAACACGGATTGACTTGTCCATAAGTACACCCATTTCACCACAAACACTCGTCACAATCATTTTGACAAGTACCCATTTCACGGGAATTCCATTACCTTCAAAACATTCGAAACTGCCCATATCAGATCTTCCACTCTTCAAACCCTTCTGCATAAATCTTGTTCCTGGGCTCTGTCTCACCATACTAATGTCTGTGGTCTTGGAAGCAAGCTTCAATGGCGTAGAATCGATGCCCATTTTTAGCAAAGCCCGGAGGAGATGGCGCCTGGTTTATACTGCAGTCTATAGTACCAGGGCATTACTCTCTCTGGTCAGAGAGATTCTAGCCAAGAAGTTGATCTTGCGACCTCTATCTTATACCACGGTTAGCGTGGAGCAGTCGAGTCTCAAAGAGCTTGTCGAGGAGAAAATTCTGGACCAGCTTAGTGATCAGGTTGAAGAGGTTGAAGGTTTGGTCTTTCAACCTTTGGTCTCAGCTATAGAAACCAATGCAGAGAGTGGGATCCAAGGCGATGCGGAAGATATTGTCTTGGAAGCAAGCTTTGATGGTGTGGAGTTGGTGCCCAATTGTAGCAAAGCCCAGAGGAGGTGGCGCAGGGTTTATACCACAGTCTATAGTTCCAGGGCCTTACTCTCTCTGGTCAGAGAGATTCTAGCCAAGAAGTTCTTGCGGACGCCATCTTATACCGTGGTTAATGTGGAGCCGGACCACTTTCCTGGTATCAGCCCGTCAAGTCTCAAACAGCTTGTTGGGGAGAAAAATCTAGAACAGCTTCAGCAGCTTGGAGGAGTTGAAGGTGTTGTCTCAGCACTTGAAACCGATGCGGAGAATGGGATCCAAGGCGATGCTGAAGACATTACCTGCCGACATGAGAACTTTGGTTCTAACTCATATCAGAAGCCACCAGCGAAGACCTTCCATGTTGTGATGGACGTTGTTTTGGAGGCTTTCAAAGATCCCATTATTCTCATCTTGCTTGTTTGTGCTGTACTTTCTCTTGGTTATGGGATTAAGAAGCATGGATGGGAAGGAGGGTCTGACGGTGGAAGCATATTGGCTGCTGTCTTTCTAGTAGTCGCTGTCTCTGTTTCAAGTAACTTCTGGCCCAAAAAGCAATTCAACAAGTTATCCCAGGCCTGTGACAATACCCAGGTTGATGTCACAAGAAATGGGCGGCCACAGCAAATTCCAATATTCGAGGTTGTTGTTGGAGATGTTGTTCAGGTGAAGGCCGGAGATCAAGTTCCTGCTGATGGCTTGTTCTTAGATGGACTCTTACAGGTCGACGAATCAAACATGAAAGGGGACAGTGACCCTGTGGAAGTCAATCACACCCATAATCCATTCTTGTTTTCTGGCACCAAGGTGGCTGATGGGCAGGCTCGAATGCTTGTCACTTCTGTCGGCATGAACACTGAATGGGGGCAGATAATGAGCTCAATAAGCTGTGATTCTTACGAAAGAACACCTTTACAAGCTAAGCTCAAAAATTTGACCTTGTTTACTGCTAAGGCTGGTGTAGTCGTTGCTTTCCTGGTTTTTGTAGTATTACTGATTCGCTACTTCAAGGGAAACATGCATGATGATACTGGAAATAAGGATTTCACCCGTGGCAAGACAAATATCCATGATGTATGTAATGCTGTAATCGGAATTCTAGCCACCCCAGTTGCCATAGCGGCAGCTGCCATTCCAGAAGGTTTGCTGTTGGCTGTCATGGTTACTCTTGCTTACTCAACCAAGAGAATGCTGGCCAACCAGGCTCTTGTCAGGAAACTTTCAGCCTGTGAGGCAATGGGCTCCGTCACTGTGATCTGTACAGACAGAAGAGGCACCCTAACCATGAACCATATGAACGTAACTGAGTTTTGGCTAGGCCAACAAGATATGAAAGAAGGTGCTTCAGCTTCAATTGCGCCAAAGGTTCTCGAGTTGCTCCACCAAGGAGTTGGTTTGAATGCAACTCAGCACCCCTCAGGGTCTCTACCTGAACTCTGCGAGAAAGCAATTTATGAATGGGGTGTCAAAAAAATGTGCATGAAGATTGAGGAACTGAAGGAGAGATGTACTGTTTTGCATGTTGAAGTATTCAATTCAGAGACGAAACGAAGCGGTGTTCTGATCCGGAAAGAGGCTGACAAAACAATCCACGTGCACCAGAAAGGAGCACCAGAGTTAATATTAGCTATGTGTTCACACTATCACGCTGATAATGGGGTCATCAAGGACATTAATAATGGTGCAAGGGAAACATTCCAGAAAGTAGTTCAAGGCATGGAAACGAATGGCCTACAGTGCATTGCTTTTGCACATAGACAATTGTCACAAGACTATGATGATTATGGAAAAATCCCCGCAAAGCTAGAAGAAGATGGTTTGATCTTACTGGGACTTGTGGGTCTAAAGGAGCCATGTCGACCTGGGGTAAGAGAAGCTGTAATAGATTGTCAAAATTCCGGAGTGAATATCAAAATGATCACAGGAGATGACATGTCCACTGCGAAAGCTATAGCCACTGAATGTGGTTTACTTCAGCCAAATCAGGATGGTACTACTGGAGACGTAGTAGAAGGACTGGCATTTTGGAACTACACAGATGAGGAGAGAATGGAGAAAGTGGAAAGAATTAGTGTGATAGCAAGAGCCTCCTATCAACACAAGCTTCTCATGGTACAATGCTTGAAACAGAAAGGTCATGTGGTTGCAGTTACTGGAGATGGCACAGGGGATGCAGTGGTATTTAGGGCAGCTGATGTAGGACTCGGTATGGGTATTCAAGGCACCAATGTGGCCAAGGAGAGCTCAGATGTTGTCATTCTAGACAATAATTTTCTTACTGTAGTCGAAGTTTTGAGGTGGGGGAGAGGAATATACATCAATGTCCGGACATTCGCTCAGTTCCAGCTTACTGTCAGCATCGCTTCCCTGGTGATTGACTTTGCCACTGCAATTTCAGCTGGTGAACCCCCTACCATCAACATTGTGGCAGCCATCTCAGCTGGAACAGTTCCTTATGCGACGCTTCAACTACTGTGGGTAAAGCTGATCGTGGGCACATTGGCTTCTCTGGCTCTCACTATAGAGCAGCCCACAAAGGAGGTCATGCAGATGCAAGCAGTCAACCGCACCCAACCATTTATCACCAACATTATGTGGAGGAACATGCTCGCTCAAGCTTTATATCAAATAGCTATCCTGCTAACCATACAGTTCCACGGGGAATCAATTTTCAGTGTGAATGCCAAGGTAAAAGACACATTGATCTTCAATACTTTTGTTCTCTTCCAAATCTTTATGATACTCAATGCAAGGAAGTTCGAAAAGAACGTTGTCGAGGGAATAAAGAGGAAAAAGTTGTTTTGGGGGATCATCGGAATAACCATTGTTCTTCAGGTGGTGATGGTGGAATTGATGAAGAGATTTGCACATACAGAAAGGCTGAATTGGGGGCAATGGGGAGCATCTTTTGGGATTGCCGCCGTATCTTGGCCAATTGGTTGGCTTATCAAGTACATACCAGTTCCTGAAAAACCATGTTTCAGCTGTATTCGGTGGCCAAATTTAAATTACAGACACATATGATCATCTATAGAATCTTTGATTCTTCATAGGCCAGGCTAGTTTTTTATAGCGTTTCATAAGTAGGCTTAGATATGTATTTTATATTGAGAGAAATAAAACAGGATTACTTTTCTTTTTCCAATGAAGGGTGATTCCCAGAAGATTCTGTTAATAAGCACAGGCATAAAGACAGGTCAGGAGTCAGGACTACTCAGGAGGTGATTAGTTATGCAATTGAAATGAGAATATAACAACATGTGTGGTGAAGTACCAGAGAAAGAGTGAAAACAGAAAATTCTGATAGAATACTACACCTATTTAAAGCTGCCTCTTCCCTTTTTGATGATACCTCTGCCACTTCCATGAAAATAAGAACATCATTTGTTCCAATATACCACTTCTGTGAAGGTAGTCCATTTCCCATAGGTTGTTCCAATTCACTTGGTCTCCCAAGATGAGTCTTTGTTACTAAGATTCTGTTAACACAATGTTTCCCCAACACACAACAACAAAAGAAACAAACAATAGTTTCCACTCATTTTCCAAAATCAAAAATTCTTTAGGCTGTGTGTGGATCAATGATTTAGTTATGAAAAAGAAAAGAAAAAAGAAAAGGTTAGGAAAAAGAGAACAAAAATAATCTTTTTTCTCATCTTTTCCTTTTCCTTTACTTTTTTCTTAATAAATCTAGATTCCAAACCACAGTTGCACGGAAACCCTATTTAAGGGCGGAAACGCGTTTCCAGGATGGGGACGAAACTTATTTCAAAAATTTGGAAAAACGTCCCGAAAACGCATGAAAAACGTCTCGGAAACTCCTAGAAACATTTGAGAAACTCTTGAAAAACACTTCGAAAACTTAAAATGTTAATTTTTATACATTTTTTCCCTTAAGTTCTAACTAAAAATCTATGAAATTATTTGAATAGGTTTCCACTAAGTTTCTCAAATGTCTCTACTAAGTTTTCCCAAAGTTTCTACTAAATTTCTCAAAGGTCTCCACTAAGTATTTTGAAAGTTTCCCTTGAGTTTCGAAAAAGTTTCCTATTAAATTTTCAAATCGTTTCCCACTTCCCGTTTCCCTTATATTTTTTTGCCGCACTTCCCGCTTCCGTTTCCCCTAACGTCTCTCGCTTCCGCTTCCCATTTCAGCAACTATGTTCCAAACACAGCATAAGACTAAGTGTGAATTAAAGATTTAGTTATAGAAAAGGAAACGAAAAAGTATTCTCTCACCTTTTCTTTTTCATTTGTCTTCTCTTGATAAATTCGGGTTCTGAACACATTAGCTAATGCAAAAAAAGCTCGCATGGGACTTTCTTCATACAGATCGGGGGCAAAAATAGCATGCTGAGAAATATGCCATGTGATCATAAAACTTCCAAAATTCATCCTACCCAACTCGGTAAAAAATAAAGGATAAAATACTATTCCTGAACCTAAAGACTTGAAACTACAGAAATCAGTTCCGTTATAGAAGAAACAATAAACATGTAAAAGTTGAGCATATAGAAAGAACCCAAAACGGAGAAGACTGGATAAGTGTGAATTTAATAGATATAGAAATAGAATGTATACTCACCGCAGATAGAGCATCAAGTTTGGTTGAGTGAGCTGGTCTGAAACGAAGAACGATACACCCAGACGCAGCTGAATTGAAAGCACTCAAACTATACATGGTTCATCTGACAGACCCTACATACGAGAGTGTGGAGGGACAGGATAAAAAGTGCACTGTTCATTATCTGAGCAAAGGTTAGGTTGCGTTTAAGGTTTTCAGTTTTAGGTTTTTGTTTTATTGTTTTTTGTTAGTTTATGCTGTCAGATCTTTAAAATAAAAAAAAAAAAAAAAAAAAACAGAACATATTCTTGGTAATCCTAAAATTGTTATTTGTTTTTATTATTTTAAATAAAAAATTAATATACAGACCGGCAAGGAAAGTGGGGAAGGGGAAGGTGGGTGGAAGAGGGGGTTGGGTTGGGGAGGAGGCTATTGTTTTGAAAACGAAAACAAAAACAAAAACAAAAATAAAAGCAAAACAACCACATAAAAATGTTTATTTTCATTAGAAAACATTGAAACCACAAACGTTACCAAATAGGTCCTTAACAATTGAAATGAAAACTCTAGTTGTACCTATATTTCATATAGATGAGTTGCAAATCAAGTTTATTACAAAAACAAGATTGTTTTTATACTTATTTTTCATTCACGGTAGTTTTAATTTTACTTATTAAACCAAGGTTATTGACGATGTTGTGTTTCTAAAACACAACTTTTTGATGTTTAAAGTTCGTCTCGTCTCAGATTCTCGAAGGCTTAAATAAGAAATAATCAATGAGTACAAGGTATAACAAAAGTCTTTTCAAATGCACCCGGCAACACATTTACTTCGTAAAAGCACAATCACTATATGATAATACAGTGTCTACACGTCCAATGTCTCTGTATGACTCATATGATTTATTAATTATTAGAGAGCCGGACAGAGAAATATTTACAAACGTTTCAACACAATTTAGAGATTAAACATAGTTTTAAGTTTCTCCTGAACAATGGAGGCAATATATATATTGACACAGCAATCCATCTAAGCAGGCACAGGTTCAGGATTTTCCCTGCGAGCCAAACTGTCATAGTATTCCACCAACACTTCCCAACCCCCACGACACATAAATCCATCCGGAGGATTCTCCCCGTTCTTTGCAAGCGTTCGCATCTGCAAAAATCAAGCGACCAATGGAGATCAGTTACACTTCACATACACGAACACAAATGGAATGCCCACAAAATGCCGAAGAAACATTGATACTTCTAAGAAAGTGTCATATCGAATCCTAATACGTGTCCATCATATCATATTAGTGTCAATGTGTTATGTTTTTTAAAAAAGGGGACATTTGAGGATACACGTGTCCTCAAACACACATGAAGCAAGTTTATAAATTTGAAGAAAATAACTTAAAATCTTATTTTATGATACAAAACAATGTTGATTTATACATAATTTGACGTTTAAACTAGAGAATAGATGGATTTTTTATTTTAATTAATTTTATCCTGTAAATTTCCCACTCTTCTTAGCGTAATGCACTTGCTTTTCTAGTTCAATTATGCTAATGCAGGGAAATGTAATGCATCCCCACAAATTTCTTTCTTTAACTATTTTAGCAAACTATCAGATCCCCCAAAAAAAAAAAAAAAAAAAAACAGAAGTTTGCAGTACTTCTTAGAGAAAAGATACCTTGGTTCCTGAAATGAAGAGAAAATCTTGAGGCCTGGAGGGATCAAAGAATGCCATCTTACTCTGAGTCTTATCATATGCAGCCACCTGCAGATGCACATAGTAGTAATGAACAACTGGGGTCTTAGAATTTAAAATGACTAGTTATATCAAGGGAGATGGTAACAACTAGAGTGGTTTTTCTACCTTGAAAGGCAGGATGTTTAGCTTCTCCAGTCCAGGAGCCATGCTCAGCACCTTCTTTCCATGGTCAGCATCATATAAATCTCTTTTCTCAATCGGATGGCTCATGCCGGCTGGGTCCCGACCCACAATGTAAAAGTTGGCCCCAGCATTAATCCGAGCCTTCGCATGCCACTGCACCTCGGTAGGGCCAGCATAGTGCATGGGTGACGGGAATATAGAAACAACAGTTGTCTCTGGATCAAGCACCCCATCTTCAAGTACCTGAGGAAACAGCAAAATTATTAAGCAAAATCAACATAGCATGAGGTCAGGTAATCTTAGCAGAGCTGATGTTTCCCATGTGAAATGATTCCCCAGGATAGTGGAGCAATGTGTTTTTCTTCAGTACTAAAGACTATAGCCATAAAGCGATGGTTGGTCTCTAGCCACTCAGATATTTTAACCTCTACCTGGATTACATTATCACAGTTACATTGAATGGAACCCAAAGAAGAAACACCTAATTCCGATTCTTGCATCTCCACCCCACATGTCGCAGGTTCAACCCACAAACAATGAAATCCATGAAGGACAAATATGGTGACTGGTAAAAGATAAAAAAAAAGGTTTACGAACCTTTTCATGTTGCCTCATTCGCCAACTAAGCGGAACATCATCTGCTTTTGTGTAGCCTCCCAATGGGTGAAGCAAGAGGACAGGGTTCTTATATCCCATCTCAAGAAGCCGACGACGAGTGTCTGTCATTAGCAAAGCATGGCCATTATGCACAGGATTCCTAAGCTGGAAAGCAAACACAGCATCAGCATTACGCCTTGTAAATTCCTCACGGAGTTCTGCAGGGGACAGTCGGAACCGATCAAGACCATCGGCATACTTGATTGGCTCTATAACCTCCAAGTCACCCCCTATCAGCCAGTTTCCGGTGGGGGTTATGGCTTCCTCAACATAAGGTAAACCAGGTGCTGTTGTACCCCAAGTTCTTGCTATTCGTTCTTCTTTGTTATGCTTGTAGATCTCAATACTGTAGAACCCATTCATAAAACAAGAACATGAAAGAAACTCATCAAGCCATTGGATTAATAAATTAGAAACTAAGTAAAATTATATCATATGTCTGTCTAGACTGGAAAATTTTAGCGTACTATCATGAGGTGAGAATTGGCCACTAAGATGCGAGTTTGACTGGTGATGTATCTTGACCAATGGGCTAAGAACACTTCTATAAATTGATGGAGTAATGTCGTTTACAGCATCATTACAATGCTAAGTTGTCTCTAGGAACTCAATCCAAGATCATGAGAAAGATTTCAGACTTTCGGGGTTCACGCTTATCAAATTGTTTTTCTTGTTGAATACCTCCAAACATGTTGACCATCTAAGAAAAGTGTCAGTAGACAGATATTGCTGAGGCAAGAACATTGTATTCACAATATTTAAAAAACACGACATATTTTTAACTAAGAATGAGCTCAATTTGGAAAGTGTATCATACATCTAAGAAGTTTTACCACAAAATCACCCCATTTTGCACCTTCAGCTGTAGTCTTATCATGAAGTTATGGCACAAGAAAAGGATGCTTCAAAGTGGGGATGCAAACATAAATCCTAAACAAATTCTATAACCCGTAATGTCTCTTGAGAGTTGATCACAATAATTTTGACCCAACTCCTAGAAGAGATCACCAATAAAAGAACCTCTCACCAAATGAGAACAAAAAGAAGAGCGTATAGAACCCAGAAACCACAAACATTGGTAAACCAGTTCTTACAGACAATGAAGTAAATTGCTGCAATGACGGCTCATTTGGGTCCCAAAACATTACTGAAACAAGGCTTTCTACAAAACAAGCTCCAAATGAATTGAGAGATATTTGACACTCTCAACTAGGTATTATCATATGTTGAATACCTTTTCCCAGACCACTAAACTTGAACCAACCCAAAAATAAAAACCAACTCATTCATGCCCAAATAATATGGAAAAGCATGCCCAGAAAGTCAATACCACACTTGCTCAAAGTTCAAACTTATTTTGAACTCTGTCATCGGCTCTTCTTTCCCTTGGCTAGACAGAACTCTAACAACTTTAACTACAAATTGAATTCTTCATTTCACATTGGTCCCCATAGAATAGAAGTCATCCAAGCAACAAAAACAATGAGTTCAGAAAAATAAAAACCAAATTTACATGACAGTTAATCATCAAACAGACTAATACCTTTACACCACGAAAGACCTCAAAATGTCCCTTTCTCTCTTCAAGGACGATGATCCACTATGACACTTGATAGTAACAGTACTTACCTATCACATTATCTGCAGTCAAAGTCTAGCTGCAACGCCCGCATGGATTACAAGGCGGTGCGTAGCTCGTGCCAACAGAAAGCTATGCGACTCAACTGAAATTCAATACCACAAAATGCTCACTTGAAAGGTCCGACTAGTAGATGCATATTCAAAAATTCATGATTTTGTTACATTTCTGGTAGGACCTCTCAGTACTCCATCTGTGAGAATAGCAGGACCTTCAGAAAGATTAAAGAAAGCAAAACAAATCTGATTTTCTTCTCTGATACACTCGCTGAGGGTTAGAGTATGGAATACAAAACTTCCATCAAAACACATTCTTCATTATTTTTTCGATTTTAAAATGCGTAACGACGAATTAAATTCAGAGACAGGACAGTGAAACGATCAAGGTTTCCATCAGCAACAGCGTCGTTCAGATTATTCATAGCCTCTTTAACGCGTGATCAATAACAAACTTGGCTTGACAAGAACACAGGGTGAGATATAATCCATATGTATCTGCAACTGTTTACTCTACCATTCTGATTATTTATCAACCCTGTAACTCGGATCTCCACAAGTCCATTCTCTACTCTTACCATTCTGAATATTAATCAAGCTTATATATTCGTCACTAATCCCACAAATCAACACGAAATTTTTTGAAGAGAACAGAGAGAACACATCCAATTTGTTATTAAGAAGCCTAAGATTCTTAATGATCGAAAACAGAAAGGAAGGGAAAGGAAATATGAGAGAAAGGTAGGGAAAATAATTTGAATTTTTTCTTTCTTTGAATTTCCTTCCAAGCTTGAAACCAAACGAAGTCCCTTCCTTTCCCTTTCTGTCCTCAAGTTTCAAACAACATTATTTAAATTTCACTTTGTCAACCCAATTTAATCCAAGAGATTAGTATAATTCACATAATACAATACAATACAAACAACACCATCACACAAAAAAAATAAATAAATAAACATCATATATTGTATGAACTATCATATTCCCGGAATAGAATTCAGAAAGGAAGTGAACAAAATGCCCTTACTTGCTAAGAATTGCCACCGGGTTATCGCCGGAGTCGACGAGAACCACCGCGGTGGACTCACCAATCCGGCCCTTCTCGAAGTCGTCGATGGCGAGGACAATCGGCACCGACATGTTGACGACGGACCCGTCGTCGAGCCGGAGCGAATTGAAATGAAGTGTTTGGAGAAACTCGGACTCTCTCATGAACCCTCGGAGTGGGCTGGCCCAGCCTTCGCTGAGCACGTGAACCCACTGAAGATCGATCCCTGACAGCTTGATTCTAGGCATCGACAGGGCTTGTCTCCTCTTCTCGTCCCTCTGGGACTCCTCGACGAAGAGCTCCACAAGCTTCCCGCCATCAGGATCGATCAACCCGCAAGAGATTCGGATCTTCTGGTGGGTCGTCGTCCTTGACTTTGAATGGAGAGAGCTTGGGCGTTTGAGGGGTGTGGCGTAATAGGTGTTGTAGGTTTTGGGCAAGGAGAGAGATGGGTTTGGGGTTTTGAAGAAAAGGGCGGCCATTGATGCCATTGGAGGTGGAGACTGTAAGCGCTCTCTCTCTCTCTCTGGTTTTTTTAAAGTGGTAGTTTGGAGGTTATAATAATGGAGGGAGAGAGAGAGAGAGAGAGAGAGTTGGCGGTATTTTGGGAATAAATATTACAGGGTACGATGAATTCTTATCACATGGAACAATAAGATGCTATTGGTAGGGGACTGTTTTTGACGTTTGGATAGATAGAAGGCCAGATTTTATAGTGTTGGATTGGGTAAATTCTTAGGTAAATATGGGAGGATGAACCTGGACACTGTTTACCCAATCTTTTGTGTTTTGCTCTTTGGTGTCTTATTTTCACTTTATCATGACTCTGAGTAATGTCATGGATTGGGGCACCCTACTCTTTCAATCAAAGTGAAAGTAAATAACCAAAAGTACCCTGTATTATTCAAGTACTTTATGACTAATGCTTTGAAGTGGGTTGGCCGAATATTAGGTGGCTTTGGATCAATAACAAGATTTTTTCTTTATGACGAACATCCATCCCAAAACATGATCCTTGGACTTAATCCATGAAAATTCAAACATATGGGTTTATGATTTATCTCAAATTTGACTCTACGTCGATGGGTTGTCCGTGCAAGTTTAGTAACAAGATCGTCTTAATTGATGGGTTTATGATTTATCTCAAATTTGACTCTACGCCGATGGGTTGTCCGTATAAGTTCTGTAACAGGATCATATTTTGGTGGAGTTGATTCAACTTGCAATTTCATATAAATTTTAAATCATGGCCAATAAGTCTTCAACTTTACAATTCAGGCAACGTATCCTATTTTTTGTTTGGAGTGAACAAGCCAGAGAAAGAGAGAGAAAACAGATAGAGTCTTGCTCAGAAACCTATTTATCAAGATAAAATCTAATATTTAAATCCTAAATTTTTAGTGCAATTATAAACAAAATTAGTAAAAGTTAGGTAACTCATTATACTTTGCCCCCCCAAAAAAATAGATAAGAGGTGTATTCATTCAACCAAACCAGCCTTAAAAGAATCAAATAAATTAAATGTGGGCAAAAAAACAACAAAAAAAATCATTAGATTAGAGTTTGTTGCAATGCCCTTGTCAGGGCAGTTTTGGTTAATTGACAAAAATTTCTTTATGTAGTTCTTTCAAAATCTTAAACAAGTTACAATTTGTTCAATTCACCAATTATTATCTTTAGCAAAATCCAAGTTCCAACCCCTAGCGTTGCAAATTCCAAATGAGGATAAAACTGTCTTTTCACCCAAGGAAGAGCTCCCCTTGGAAAATTTGTAGTGCCCAAATCACCACTCCGAACATCTCTTTCACCTTTCTCCAAAAAAAAACATCTCTTTTCCTTTATGGACATAAAAGTAGGGACTGTGTTGTCATGCTTTTTGTCTGATTATGCTTTCATTTCTTGGAATCTTCCTTAATATAATTCAAAGATGCACCAAACTGTATTTATAATCTTCACTTAGTAAAGAGACCCATCCCTTCATTTTCTTTAGTCCATGTGCTCGGCATTTTTTCCTAATTGAACATTGCCCATTTCACGGCCAGGTTCAATTGCAGCATTTGGAGGTCCTTTAGACAAAATTTTCTTCTTCCTAAAGAAGTAATAATTTACATGTTTAATAGTGATCAAGGAAGATGACGTGTTGGCAACCTTCCAATGAACACATGACACGCACGAGGATTAAGACATAAACAAGTCTCGAAGGGACAATTAACGAGCCTTAACATTGTTGTTGCAGTTTAGGCCGACGAAGGCGGTCAAAGGCCATAGAAGTAAAATGAATTATTTGAACTAACATGACATGTGCAAATGCGCAACCAAAGAATTTACGCGGAATAAAAGTAGAAAAAATCTATTTTTTACAAACAAAAAAAAATTACGAGAATAATATACCACTGTTATTTTTCTAACTAAAATGATTTTAATAAGTAATTTGTTTTAAAATGAGAAGTCACAGTTCAACTGTGTGCTATTAGATTCAGAACCGATCAACCAATTCAACTAGAGACCGAAATGATTCAATAAACATGTGTGGATCAGTGGAGCAAAATATCGGTCCTTCGAGGAATGGAACTCGAATTTATCAAGAGAAAAGAAAATGAGAAGAAATAAATAAGAAATAAATAAATAAAATGAGAGATTCTAAATTCATACTTATTTTCTTTTTAATGTTGTTTTACTTTGTACTTTATCTAATAATTAAATATAAAATGTAATTTCATATTCTTTTATTTTCTTTCTCACCAAATTCTCAAGCCAAACACAAAATAAAATTAAATGAATGACCAACCGACATGTGGGATTTTGTGTTTCTTTTTATATTTGCTTTCTTTCTTTGCATGTGGTTTTCGCTCTTTTAAACTAAATGACCGACTAGCATGTGAGATGCATGTTTAGTTATGTGATAATGAGTTTTCAGTACTTATTTCTATTAAATTATGATAAATTTTATATATCAAAATGAATTATGGTAAAATAAAGAGATTTTTAAGACAAAAATGTCATACGACAAAATTTAATAAGAATAATTACTATAAAAAAAAAACTCCTACTACCTAATCTCACGCACCAAAATCTTATAAAAATAATTGTACAAAAAAACTCATATCACCTGCCTACTCAACTTTTTCCCTTAAGGGCGCCCATGATTGCATCACTTTTTTTGATGATTTAAATTAATTTTCAAAGCTAAGTTTAAAGGTTTGGAAAACAGGTGGCCTAGCAGTTACATAGGTAGCTTCTGATTCTGAGGAGATTTTGATGTCAACAACACAACACAGCGAGAGAGAGAGAGAGAGAGAGAGAGAGAGAGAGAGAGAGAGAGAGAGAGAGAGAGGCACCTAATCTCACTGAATCAGACTGATTGTGTCTAATAATATTTATTAAGGTTGCATTTCAGAGAGCTTGATAGTGTCAATGGAATCCAAGAAACAATTTGCTTCTGGCACAAGTTCTAGAATTAAAATTCTTCCATGAGTTGCACGAGGCCTAAAACCGACCCATGCCCCAGCTTAGGTTGAGACAATAATTCAAATTGGCCCAAGCAATAGTAGCCAGACCCACTAGCAGGCCCTCTCCCAGTGTCCCTATCTTCACCCTGCCAGTGCCAGGTTACAGTACTCAAATAAAGAAGATGAAGAGAAAGCTCTTCCACTCCTGCCATGGCCCTTTAAAAGTGGTAATCCAACTCATGCCCCCTACACTGAACCCTACTAGCTCATCTACTAAGTTTACAAGGATAACTCGAGATGTTAGAAGATGCAAAATCAATGGGTGCTGGAGCTGTAGTTCCACATTCAGATCGTGGTAGCTTTTTAGGGTTAGGAAGCGAGAGGAAGGTTGAAGGTCAAACCTGCTACAATTGCTTCAGCGGGAGCTGCTGTTGGTATTGGAAAAGCTGGAGCATTGGTCAAGAGAGAGAAAGAAGAGAAAGTACAGATCGAGAAAGTAACATTAACTACACCCGATCAGACCAGACCAGACACACCTTTTTTTTGTTATATACGTCGAAAAACATGTTAATAAATCTTTATAAGAAACAGACGAAAAAAAGAGCAAGAAAAAGAACAAAAGCTCTACAAATACAACTAAATTTCCTGGACCAGTTCAAGCATAACATTACTACATAATGCTACCAATAATCTAAACAGGAACAACACCCGTCTTTGAAATGATGGAATCGAGTTCTGTCTCTCACTATAATTTCCCTTTCATACATCCTTGAAACAAGCTTAGTACTTTCATGACAATCACCACAGACGCGAAGGTTCTTTATAATCCGGATGGGCGCATTGGAATCAGATGCAATAAGAGCAAAAGCAATTGCTAGCCTTTCACTGTGGAATGAGAGAGCATCTTCCTTCTCTTCCTCTTCTATGTCAAACAACACTTCTTTGATTCTCGGATTATGACCAAATGCTTGCAACCCTCTGCATATCTCTTCAAGCTTCAAATATATTTCTTTCGACCTTGGGTGTGCTTTATCCCCCATGAGGAACTCATGCATGGCACCATCAACCTCAACTAAGCTACTACCTGGCATTTTGTCAATCCCATGATCTTTCATTAACTTCCTCACTCTCTTGACATCATCCCATCTATCAATCTTTGCATACATATTTGACAGAAGAACATAGTTCCCACTAGTCTCTGGCTCTAACTCTATCAAGTTTCTGAGTGCAACTTCCCCTAACTCTAAACTGCCATGCACCCTTGCTGCCCCAAGTAAGGACCTCCACAACACCGCATTCGGCTTCATGGGCATGGTACAAACCCTTTCCACAGCCTCCTTGAGCTGCCCAGCTCGGCCTAAAAGATCCACCAAGCACCCATAGTGCTCGAGTTTTGGCTCAATCCCATAAAACTCCTTCATGGACTCAAAAATCTTGCAGCCCTCATCCACCAACCCGACATGCGAGCAAGCACACATTGTAACCACTATTGTTACATCATCAGGAACCAATTCCCCAAGCCTCATTTTCTCAAAAAGATCAAGCGCTTGATGTCCATAACCATGAATTGCCAACCCTCTAATCATTGCATTATAACAAAATGTATCTCTTTGGGGCAATTGATCAAACAACTGACTTGCCAAATTCAGACATCCACAATTTGTATACATATCAATCAAAGCCGTACCCACAAAGTGATTTAGCTTAAGATTGTTCTTTAGTACATACTTATGTGCCCATGTACCTTGACTAAGAGCACCCAAATCAGCACAAGCACTAATTAAGGCCACAAGGGTAAATTCATTAGGCTTAACTAGAGACTTTTGCATATCACTAAACAAAGAAAAAACTTCCACTGAGAAACTAGTATCCTCACTACTAATAGCATTACTTGCATAAGCAGATAATATAGAGTTCCAAGTAGCCAAATCTGGTTTATTAATTTGATCAAAGAGATATCTAGAAATACCCACTTTGCCACACTTGGAGTAGAAATTGAGCAATGAGGCTTGAACAAAGTGGTCATATGGGGGTTCAAGGAATTTCAAGACATGGGTATGTAAGGCTCGACCATGTTGGAGCCAAGGGTGCGACCCACAAGCCTTGAAGAGAGATGGGTAGGTGTAGTCATTGGGTTTGAGGGTGGTGTGAGTGAGAATGCGAGTGTAGAGAGAGAACGCAATATGAGTGTGGTCTTGGTGTTGGTGGGTCGCGAGGGATGAGATGAGGGTGTTGAAGAGAAAGATTGTTGGGTTAGGGACTTGGCTGAAGATGGTGAGGGTGTAGCATAAGGAGGCTAGAGTGGAGGATAAGAGGAGGATTCGACTGAGTGGGTAGGTGTGGAGGATGAGACCTGTTGTGATCATATGGGCGTGGACTTGCTCGAGGGAGTATTTGGTTTTGCATTGTTGTAAGACTTGGAGAGCTGGGTGGCTGAAGATTGGGTTTGACACTTTCATGGACAGTGAACATGTGTGTTCACATAACGTGTGGGCAATATATATATATATATATATATATATAGAGAGAGAGAGAGAGAGAGAGAGAGAGAGAGAGAGAGAGAGAGAGAATTCACAAAGTAGACAACCGACACCTGGGCTTCTGGGCTGAACATATCTCAGGTGAAAAGAGGGACCTTGTGCAGAAGCCTAAATCCAATCCGCTGGAGAGTTTCTTTTTGAAACGGTCAACCTGTTGTTTCTAAAGACTGTCCTGAAGAATATTTGACTCAGTACGTTCTACTCTATTTTATAAGTAGTGAAGTTTTTTATTTTTTTAGAACCTGCTATGATGTAACAGTCGTATCGAGGCAGCAAAATGTATGGTATAGGCCGCTTATTTTCTCTGCCTTAAAAGTCCTTCATGGATTTCGAGTGCCATTTCCTTTCCGAAATAAGTATCCGAGAACAAGTTCCTTCTACTTTAGAAAACTAGCTAGAAATAAGACCTTGGAACCCCTTGGGTTGGAAAAATGGTAGTTGCAGCCATAGGCCCATAGCTATGGATCGGATGTTGTGGTTCTCTAATCATTCGCAGCTCTCACGATTGAGGCAAAGGTTGGCCAGGATGGCATTTGTTTGGATTCTTGATGAAGGTTGGGACTTGGTCACTGTTGAAGAAGATTCCTAAAGTGATGATTTATTCATATTTGGGCATATTTCAACACCCTCATTAGTCCATGCTCCCTTTCCTTGCTGAAATCAGAACGATTTTATCATCTAGAACTTATGGTCTGTTGCATATGTACCTAGAAAAAGCCAATAGTGCTGTTCATGAGGTAGCGTGTTGGGCTATCAAGAACAAATTCTCCGGCTCCCTTGATGCATCTGAGCTCGTTGAGATCTCTTTAGAAGGATCTAGCCCAAGAAATTCTATTACTACTTCGACTTTGGTGGTTATTTGTTTTCTTGGTGTTTTTTGCCGCCTTTCTTTTCTTGTACTAGGCCTAACAAAATAAATAAATAAATAAATAGTAGAGGCCTATTATTCAAAAGTTCCTTCTTGTCCAAGCGGGCTAGTTTCAGTGTGCTGGCAGCAAGGTGGCCCATCCTTTCTAGAAGACCAAAGTCAGTGAACAATTGGGCTGAATGTGAATTTGGGTCTAGGTTTTAGCTGGGCCTTGTTAGGCTAGTGGTGGGTTGTCAATTTGACTCAAAATGGGTGCTATCAGTATCAACCATGTAACTTTAGGCTCTTTCATAATTGCATTCTCAAAAGTTTTCAAAGGAAATGAGAATATAATCATTTGGAAAGAATCATACAATAAGCACAAACCTCAGAAGTATATTGACTCAATGATGATTCATTGCTATAGTGGTCGAATCTGATAATTGGTTCCACCGAAGGGTGAAAGAGTGAAATTCTCAACTTTTTCAATGATGGTAGACTCTCTCTTCTCTTTGGTTGTAAGTTGTAACCCATTTCAAGATCAAGCTTTTTCATAGGAAAGATAGTCCAATCAAGGATCTCTATCAAATGGCTTTAATCATACTATAGCCTTATTGCATTTGTATGAGAAACATGGATATGATGTAAAATCATGATGATCCTATGATTTTCTATCTGCTTTTGCAGTAGGAAATTATGTCATTTTGCCTTTCTTTTCTTGTCTTTTCTTTGCTTCTAAAGAAAGCATTGGATAAGGATTCTAATCAAGAAGATCCACAACTTTAAGCTGCAGACCTTGCTTACAATTTTGGTGGATATTATATGTCTTTGATAAGTGTTCAAAGAAAGTAGACTTGAAAAAGTGGCTTGAAACTTTAGTGTGTTTTTTTGACTTGTTTATTGGGTGATACTATAAAATCGAAAAATTATGATGTGATTAAATAAAAATCTTTCTTTTAGAACAAAAATTAATCGTGATGACTATTAGTTATAAAAGAAGAAGTCATCACTACATCATTTTGGTGGCATTTTTTGGATAAATTTTCTAAAAATATTGCATTGTTCATGTCTTTGGAGTTGATCTCCGATGAACTCTACGTGAGCCAAATTCCATTAACTTCTTATTTTATACAATTTTAAAACGTATATAAGTTTATTGAATTAAGCTTGGCTAAGCTTAAAAAAAATTAATGGGTTTCAAAAAAGTGTTTTAAATTTATTTTGTTTACTTGATTTCAATCAAACTTTTAGCAAACCGTAGGTGTCACCCCCTAAAACATACACAAAGAACAATTTGATATATATATCTCTCTCCCACACACAGTGATCGAAAAAGCTATCGTAGTCTTATATAATTTCTAATCTATGTTTCCAAACTGCTAAAGTAGTTTTCAAAAAGACAAATGTACATGTATACGTAAACATGGAAATGTACAAAAATAAGTGTGTTCTATCAAGATATAATGTCGGGCACGCATATGCATACCAGTCAAAGAAAATGATGTAACAATGGTCCTACTCTCATAAAGCTCTATATATGGTCCCAACAAAACACCCTCTCGTCAGCTCCAATAAAATTAAAGTGAAAGTGAAACTTGTAGAAGAAAAAAAAAAAAGGGAAAGTGAGAGAAAAATTATTAAAAAAAATAGTTTTTTTCTTTGTTCGATTTTGTAAAAAATAAAAAAAGGAAGAAAGAAAGGTGGAAGAAAATCTTTTTTTCTTATCTGAAATTCATATGAAATAGGAAAGAAAATACTAAGATAACTATTGAAAAAGAATAAAAAAAGAAAACAAAAGAAAAGTGACAAAAGAAATAACTTTCTCTTGCTTTTCTTCTCCCTTTCTTTCTTTTGTCCTAACTTAGAAACGAAACAAAGGAATAAAAAAAACATGATTTTCTCTTTCTTTTCTCTAGTTCTAAACAACTGTTAAGTTCAATTTTAATAATCATTCACCTCCGTGATTGAATTGGAAGTAAGCAAGCAAACAAAGCATTTTCACAACCCTTAAAAGCTTGAATACATGATAACCCAATTATGAAAACAGTTCTCCGGACTTTGATCCTGTATCTCAGTCTAATTAATACATGCATACATGTCTATATGACATAATAAATTTGACAAGCAATGCTATACAAATAAAAAAAAATTTATCATTTTTGTATACAGAATGATATGATTGTTTATAGTCTCGTCATTTTAAACCAAAACAGTCATCGTATTGACTCATAATTTCAAAATTTTCACTACTACGTCATTCTGATAAAGGTTTTTTTTTTTTTTTTTTTGGGGTGAAAATAGAATTTTCCATACTTAACCTATTTCTTATTATATACAGAGCACGAAGGTCTGCAATTGGAGGGCCTTGTTACATGGGCCTCACTGGAAATTCATTGGTCCATGGAGTTTGAATACGTGGTGGGCCCGATAAGACATCTAAAAGACAAAGCTTTTTTTTTTAAGTTGGCAATAATTTGTTTGTGTGGGGGTACAGAAATGCCCTTTAGTGCTTTTCAAGGAAAAAAGTATAAAGGTTTTGGGGTGATGATTAAAGAGAGATGTGAAAGTACTTTGGTGTTTTTGGAGCTCTGACCGTTTTTGGCTTTGGGTGAATGATGAAAGTTTTTGGTGCCTTTTGATGCCAAGCATAGGTGTAAATAGCTCAAAGTTTGGTCAGGATTGGGACAGAAAAGACCAAAAAGCCATCCATGTTGGAACAATAATGACAAAAGTTCTGAGGGCGATGTGGGTATTCTAACAAACTTACATGAACCGAAGTTGCTATAAATCAGACATGATCTTAGTTACCCAAAAAAAAAACTTTAATTAATTCAACAAAAACTAGACATAATCTTACATGATCTTGAAGTAGAAAAACTTATGTTAGGGATCATCTCACATGTGAACTCAAAATATTAAAATATAACTGGGCTACTCAAGTTCGGCAATAAATCAGCTTAATTGGAGGCTTGTTAGATATTGTTCGTGCAACAAACTTCAAGCTTGTTAGGTTTATAAATCATGTTTACACTCCCTTAATCCAGTAAAAAGTGAAAAAAAAAAAAAAAAAAAGAAGGCTAGAACTCAACTTGGTAATTATTTTTTTTTTTTTTTTGGGCTACGTGGTATTGAGGCCTTTGACCAATAATTTTTTCGAACTCATATAGCGTTTTTGGTTACATAAATCATATAAAAGTCGTATATTACATGAATGATTCTTAGCCATGAGGAGAGGTCAAACTTGAAATTGACAATCCACCACTATTTAGCGATAGATGCAATATCAGAACCATGATTTACTTCCATATCAATGTAAGATATTTCAACTGTACAAGATATCTAATAAATCTAAGTTTTCCTTAATCATAGGCTCAACTGGAAACAGATGCTAGATAAGCGTCAGTATGATTAGACCTTCATAACAAACCTTCAAAACATAGCATTCTCGTAGATTATGTTGATCTAAAATACTACTAAGATGAGATTGTGACGCCTTTTTGCATTATTGGTGATTGAATAGAGTACATGCTTATTAGAGCATTCTCTAATATAGTTCGTAAAATAAACAAGTCAATCTTAATACCGAGTAATGTTATAGTTAAAAAATTCGTACATAATTTATGTATAAAATAAAGTAGTTAAACGAAAGTCTTTTACTTTAAAACAAAATACCGATCATTATAATATTTAATTATAAAAATATAATTATGGCATCATTGTGGTTGAATTTTTTATACAATTATTTTATAAAAAAATAGCATTTTTCGAAGGACTTTGCTACCCACTGCCACGCCTGTTGGGCAACCACCAGCTGATGGACAGCATATCAGCCTGGCCCCACCAAAAACAGGTGAACCCAAGCTTATCTCCTTATACAGCCCTAGTTCGGGCATTTCTCCAGTGGCTTAACCGGATGCAGCCCAATGTAGAGTTAACAAGACTGCATTGGGCCTGAGCCCATGACAGGGGCAAGAACTTCTGATGGGACCCACCTTGGCATCTAGGCACAGACACACGTGTCACTTTTTGAGGGACTAAGATTTGCAAACATTCAGACCTTAGTTCTGTCGATCGACAGGTATACACTGAACTCTTCTACCCAACGAGGGACACTGTTTTTGTGGCAGCTCTGCAGATTTTTTACTGTTTGCGGGAAACAAACACTACCAAACGCCAGTGATTTTCCATTTTTGGCAGTTTTTATCATTTTTAACCATTTCCCATCAAAACAAAAAGAAGGGGAAAAAAAAAATATAATAGACATGGATTTTTATGCTAGATCATCATCATAATCTTCTCACCCAAAAAGCCATTTGAAAGTCCTTTTCATTTGGAAAAAGCTACTAGTGTCCTCACTTTTTTTTACCAGTTGCTTTTTGACAGTGCCCTTCAGCCCAGCGCTTTTCCTACTTGATTGAGTGGGCAAACACATTCCACTCTCTGCATTCGATAGACAGCTATCCATTTGAATTCACACCACCTATTATATTCTAGGGTTGATGTACCATGAAGAATATCAAAATTAATTGAAATTTAATCCTGCCCTTTTAATTTTTTTAAAAAGCAAGCTGATTGCATGTTCAAGAGTTCTCTTTATATAAGAGTGAAAATGACAATACAGAACATGAGATTTCTGTCATTAATTGCAAGGTTTGAAGAAGATCAAATATACACAGCCTTACACCATTTGAAATTGTTTCGCACACTTAAAAAAGAGTTTTGCACGCACAAGTGAAGCAAATAGGTTTCAACTGCTATGCAATCAACCCCAAGGGTTTGACTCAGTAGACAAGACTTGGGACTTAGGGGTCTGCTCCCTCCAAGGTCTCAAATTCGAAACCTCTTAGGTGTTACCAACTCCTTGGGGCTACCCCTAGGGTCTTTAATCTAGCAATTATCCGGTTTATGTGGGAGAAAAGACTGCACAAGTTTCAAGATTAGTGGAGGAGCGCACTGATGGTCCCAGTCAAAGCCAGTAAGCAGTGGCGCAAGAAATGATAGTAAGATACTCTCTTTAGGGCGAGAATAAACCACAAGTTAGATAATTTGCTTGATGATTGTTATTCATGTCTTAGGCTTGTTTAAATATACAAAGCCTAACGGTTTCTACGTAAAAGTTGCCGAAATTAAAGGTTACTGATAACTCTTAACAGAAAAGAAGCGTAATGCTGGAAATACGTAAACGGCTAGTCGATTTGGACTCCACTTCTGCAGTTCATATGTTCTCCACTTCCGCATGCAGCAGTTGACACATTCTCCACTTCCAGATGCAAGTTTTGCACTTATCCATGCAACGGTCCTCCATGCAACGACACTCTCACGTCCAAGTTTATCCTCGATACTTGGGGATTGGTTGTAGGCCTCTCTCCGAACGTCCCGGCCTAACAATACTCCCCCCACCAGGTGGACTCTTATCGCCAAGGTCCACGGATGCAAACTGCTCAAGCAACAAAGTGGTTATTTCACATGTGGCCTCCTCTGTTGGTAGATGCATCCATTGGACTAGACTTTCCTCCTCAAATTGATCCCCTTGTTTGACCTATTGAATATCCAGTATGTATTGAGGTTTCAGTATAACTACCCCTTCATCGGTCACGGGCGGCAGATCCGTAAAAGGCTTGGCAAGCTCTTTCACGAATCGTTTTAGGAGAAAAACGTGGAAGGCAGGGTGAATTCTGGGACCTTCCGACAAATGGAGTTTGTATGTGACAGCCCCAATCTTTTGTATAATCGGATATGGCCCACAGAAACGGCAGGCTAGCTTTTGGTGGGTGCGTTTGAAGGCTGTCTACTGCTTATATGGATGCAACTTAAAAAGCACCATGTCCCCAACTTCGTATGTAACGTCCCTTCGTTTTTTATCCGCCGTTTGCTTCATGCGATTAATGGAAGCCTCCAGGTTAGCTTTGAGTTGACGAAGCAACTCGTCTCTGGATGCGAGACTCTGGTCCACTTCATGCACCGAAGAAAAACCACTTATGTGATGGGAATTTGGGGTGAGTGAGCTCCATTTCAAGCACTGTATGAGTGATGTCCACTTCAATGAAATCTAAGGTGATGTCGTCCAACACTTGACAGGGAATGGGCAAAGGTTGCAGTAGCCCCACTGGAGACAATCCTTCGGACTTCACCCTTTGGCATACCTCACAGCTCTTAATATGCCCTTAGACTGCCTTGTACATCTTAGGCCAATAAAATTGCTGAGCCAACTTTTTAAAAGTCTGCAGGACTCCGGAGTGTCCTCCTATTTTTGTATCGTGGACTTCATGTAGTAGTTTGGCTCGTAATGCTACGTTAAAAGGAATGAACACCCTTCCCTTAAATAAAAGCAACCCATTACGCCAAACATACGGTCCTTCTGGTTGGGCATTGGCCATGCGACCCATGAATTGAATATAAGAATCTCCTTTATAGGCTCATTTAATTTCATCCCACACAGTCACCTCTGGTACATGCAGATGATGAAGAATTAGGCTATTTGGCTTGCGTGAAGGGGCGTCTGTTGCCGAGTTTTCACGGGCTGGATGGTAAATGATCTCATAGTCGTAACCCATTAACTTGGCCACCCATTTTTGTTGCTCCGGCGTAGCCACCCGTTGCTCCAAAAAATATTTCAAACTATGCTGGTCAGTTTGGATGAAGAATTTCCTCCCCAGTAAATATGGTCTCCACAAGCGGATGGCCTCCACAATTACAAGCATCTCCTTGGCATAGGTCGACCAAGATTTTTTTGTAACTCCAAGTGCACGACTCATGAATGCAATGGGTTTGCTTTGCTGGGATAAAATTGCACCAATCCCCTCTCCCGAAGCATCAGTTTCAATGGTGAAAAAGTCGTTGAAATTAGGCATCGCCAATGTCGGGGTGGTCATCATTGCTCGCTTAAGAGCCAAGAAGGCTGCTTCGGCTTCATCATGCCAGTCGAACTTTCGTTTCTTAAGGAGGTTGGTCAGTGGTCGAGCTATAATGCCATGATTCTGAACAAACTTCCTATAATACCCTATCAAGCCTAAAAAACCACATAATTCAGAAATATTAATGGGGCAGGGCCAAGACACCATGGCCGCAATTTTATTGCTATCAACCTTCACTCCTTGATGTGTGACAACATGCCCCAAGTATTCCAATTGTTGCTGGCCAAACGCGCACTTGCTTGCTTTGACAAAAAAATTGGTGTTACCTCAAAATCTCCAAAGTTGGTTTAACATGCATAACATGCGTATCCCAAGTGGGACTATATACCAAAATATCATCGAAGAAAACTAATATGAACTTTCGAAGGTAAGGTCAAAATATCGAGTTCATGATGGCTCGAATGTAGAGGGTGCATTACAGAGGCCAAAAGGCATGACTAAATATTTGTAATGGCGATTATGCGTACAAAAAGGCAGTTTTAGGAATATCAGAAGGACTTTCTCGTACTTGATGATAACCAGCCCTTAGATCGAGCTTGGTGAAGAATGAGGCGCTATACAGTTCATCCAGCATGTTATCCACTGTTGGAATGGGGAAGCGATCCTTGATGGTGGCAATGTTAAGTGTGCGGTAGTTTGTACAAAATCGCCAACTACCATCTTTTTTCTTTACGAGTAACACCGGTGAGGAAAATGGACTGCTGCTAGGGTGAATGTGCCTTGAGTTCAACATCTCTTGGACTTGCTTCTCAATTTCTGCCTTTTGAAAATGAGCATATGTGTACGGATGCACATTAATTGGTTTGGTGCCCTCTTTTAGCAGAATGCGATGATCTATCTCACGCACAAGTGGCAAACTGGAGGGTTCCTTGAACACGTCCTCATAATCTTTCAACGCCATCTGTATGCTTCGTTGCCTATCATCATGAGACGTGTCTCGTGATGTTGCTCCCATGGCTGGTTGAAAGCACACCGCAAATAGTGCGTGGCCCTAGCAGAAGTCCTTTGAGATTTTTTTAAATAAAACCTCTTAAATAACTTGCACGCCTATTCCTTGCAACCTTCGAGCTTAGTGTTCCCACACAAAATCCATAGTTAACTATTTCCAGTTACAAACCACAAAACCCAGCATTTCCAACCATTGAATACCCAATACAAGGTCAAGACCTAACAAGGGCAAAGAAAAGAGGGTGAGGTAAAATTCAGTGCCTTGTAAATCCACCAGTACCTTGTCAAAACGTCCTCGACACTTTAGCCTCTCGCCAATGGCCACCTAGACAGTAAATGTCTCTGTAGGTACCACGGGCAACTTGAGCATGCTAGCCAAACGATCACTGAGGACATTATGTGTCGATCCACTGTCAATCAGCACCATGACCTCATGAGGGCCAATTTTGGCTGTCATACACATAGTTCTCAAGGCAGTCCATCTAGTCATTATGTGCAATGTGATCTCGGGCTCACGTTTGGGCTCTTACACTTTCCCTTGGTCATCTTCCCCCGTTGGTGGATCGGTGATGTCCTCACATACCAAGTTACCCGTACCCACATGTGCCTCCAAGAGTAACAACTGGGGCCTTTGGCATCTATGCCCGGTAGTGAATCGCTCATTGCAATGGAAACAGCGGCCTTGTGCCCTTTTCCATTACATTTCCTCCCATGATAATCATCTGACTGGAGCAGCCGGTGTTGCGGAAGCGACACTAACTGCGGTTGGTAGAGCAGGAGGAGCTCGCATAGGAGGTAGTGGTCTATGAATCGTCATTGCCTGCTAAGTTGATCGCCTCTTATTTTTGCCAAGCTAATGGCATCCTTTAGCGTCTGCGGTCTGAACATCTGAATTCCATCAGCAATCTTTGCCTTTAAGCCGCCCATAAATGTCCTGACTAAGGCTTTTTGAGTCCACCCCTTAACTCGGTTACCCAGCCTCTCAAACTCACACTAGTAGTCTCCTAGAGACTCGACCTACCTGACCTGTGAGAGAGCCTCACCGAAGTCCTCATAGTCTGATTATCTGAAACGAGCCCAGAGCTTGTCTTCAAAAACCTCCCAAGTCAGCATTCGTCCCTTTTGCCGAAGAGCCGTTTGAACCCATTGCCACTATTGGTTAGCCTCACCCTCCAAATAGAAGGAAGCTAACTGCACTTTCTGGATGTCAGGAGTACTCTAGAACTCAAAAAATTGCTTCACCCGGTTGAACCATTCCATTGGGTCATCTATTGTGAACTTCGAAAACTCCAACTTCGCCATCTTGGATGAAAACACCTGACAGTGTCTTTCTATCTCGTTATGGCACTCCTCTCGGTTGGCTCGAGAATGACCAGCTTGGTCATTAACGTTGTGGCTAGAGCCTTCTTTAACGAGAGCAAAGCTTCAGAAAGTCTGTTAATGGTGTCTTCTAGTTGGTGCAGTTTGTCAGTCATCCCCAGCTCCATACGATTCATTCCGTCCTGAAGCCCACCGAGCCCTGCCTCCAAATGCTCGAGCCGTTCCTTATTTGATGCCATTGCAACCGAGTTCTAATACCAAATGATGGTCCCAGTCAAAACCAACAAGCAGTGGCGTAGAAATGATAGTAACGATACTCTGTTTAGGGCAAGAATAAACCACAAGTTAGATAATTTGCTTGATGATCTTTATTCATGTCTTAGATTTGTTTAAATATACAAAGCCTAACGGTTTCTACGTAAAAGCTGCCGAAATTAAAAGTTACTAATAACTCTTAACAGAAAAGAAACGTAATATTGGAAATACGTAAACAACTAGTTGTCTTGGACTCCACTTCTGCAGTTCACATGTTCTCCACTTCCGCGTGTTGCAGTTGACACATTCTCCATTTCCGCATGCAAGTTTTCCACTTGTGCATGCAACGGTCCTCCATGCAACGGCACTCGCACGTCCAACTTTATCCCCGATACTTGGGATTTGGTTGTGAGCCTCTCTCCGAACGTCGCGGCCCAACACGCACAAGTTAGCTGAACACCCGGTTAGTTAAAAAAAAAAAACTACTATGCAATCTTGTAAGTAGAAAAGTAAATAAATACGTATAGCAGCTTGTTTTTGGATCTGTTTATTTCTAATTTATTTAACTAGCTTTTTTTTAATCAAATTTAATTGTTTAAATTTTTTGACTTTTTATCTATACTCATAAAAAAATTAATAGAAAAGTCGTAAGCTACTTAAATAAAATAGTTCACAAACTGATCCAAACAAGAGTGCATAGATTGCTAAACTTGTTAGCATGAACCAGGAAACTATGTGCCCTACTAATGCAATAAACGCTTAATTAAATTTTAATTTAACAAAGACAACACAATATATACTTTTACAAGCATGCATTCTCACACTTAATTAAAAAATTCATATGAATTTTTTTTTTTATTGAAGAATGAAATATAAACAAGAAAATCTCAACGGGGATCGAAGATCATTAATGCTGCCCATATGTCCTTTGGCATTGATATGATAACTTGGTGTTTCATAATGGGGAGAATTCCACCTACCCTTTATTTAATTCCTTTAACCATACCCTATAAGTCTGACCAAACTCTCTATTATGACCCTTCTCATCCTTCCCAACATCCCCAATAACCTATTCCTCAATAAGAAACTATATATACATATATAGACACAAACAGGAGAAAATTGTATAAAATGTGCCCTAAGCTTTGCTATTTTCTCAAGTTTTTTCTTTTTTTGGGGGGAGGTGGGGTGTTTGGAACTTTAGCCGCCCCACGAGCCTTACACGTGATTCAGTTGACTGCTCATTGGAGCAAGTGATGAAATTGATTAATCTACTTAATTATGCATTAAACACAAACTTTTTAAGCCTTCGATGATATTGGAGTGGGATTAACGGGTGGCATGCATGATTTTGGGAACTTGGTTGTTTTCTATGTACTCGGATACATTTTCTTGCGGTTGTATCATTGCAAAGAACACTTCAGTTATTCAGAGAAGGATGCAGAATGAATCTACAATTTAGGTCTTGGTCAACAATGTGTCATCATAACTACATATATATATATATATATATATAATGCATGATATATGTATGTATTGCGTGAATCATCAAATATTGTGGACTTTATTGTTGATACATGTCTATGAATTTTACTTTTTTGTGTTTCTAGAAATAACAAGGATGAGAAACTGTAAAATACCAAGTTTTGAAAGTTTGGAAAACAATTAAGACACCTAACCATGGCATGTTAGGCCACTATTTACATCACAATTATACATCATTTAGTTTTCTCTCTTTCTTATAGTATTATTACGAAATTTTTAGATACCATCAACTCTTTAGAATCACTTTAAGATTTTAAATTCAAAATCTTTTAAGTATTATTAACTCAACCGAAGAACTTTTACTCAATAGTTACCTATTTGTGTGAAATAAAAAACTACACAAATTTTCAAATTAGTTAAAATACCTACCAAAAAAAACAAAAATGTCCCCAAGAAAGCACTCAACATTTAGATGGTGGTATCATCCCAGCGATGGATAGTTATATACACGCATGTTGTATGTATATATTACATATTTACATATATATATATATATATATATGTGGGAGATGGGTCCCACCACACGCACTCTCCTTTCTTGGGGAAGTGTTTCTTGGGAAACTCCCCACTCCCAACCCAACTCACCACTCTCTCAAATATCCCTCCGCTTTGTCCACAACTCCACACCCCACCCCTATTATTGTATGCCTACGGTGAAAACAAATCCCCAAACTCAATATAAAACAAACATAGCCGATGGCATCATGCATTCGCACCACCGCCTCCTCCTCCTCCTCCTCCTCCCTCACTTGTCGTAACCTATAGATTTATTTTTTAGGTAAGTAATTAACCTATTAATGTATCCTTTGTAATGAAATGGAAAAAATTCAAAACCCAAAAGATCAAAACAAAACCAACCCATGCCCCCCTCTCTCTCCCTCTCTCTCTCTCAGTGCGTTTGTGTGGGAGTAATGATTTGGCGCATTGTGGTGTTGTGGAGTTTTGTGTGGAAGAGATACATTTTAGTGTATGATGGCCTGTGGACCAGAGATCTTCTAATGATTTAGAGTCATCCTTGCCTACTCTCTCTCTCTCTCTCTCTCTCTCTCTCTCTCTCTCTCTCTGTGGGAGTAATGATTTGGTGAATTATATTGTTGTGGAGTTTTGTGTGGAAGAGATACATTTTAGTTTATGATGGCCTGTGGACCAGAGATCTTCTAATGATTTAGATTCATCCTTGCCTACACTTGATGGACTTACACATCAAAACACTTGATTAAAGGGGTCCTCTTCCAATAACTTGGACTATTAACCTCATGCACTGGACATATTTCTCCAATGGTATTGATGGCCTGTACAAATTCGTGAAAATGTACTTCACATCCTTCTGCTCTCAATCAGTGGTGAGATTTATTCTTTTCTATTCCTTTTTTTTTGGGTACAAAATTTTTTGAATTATGTTTTCACTTTTATTCTACCAAAGGAATGAGAAAAAGTAAGTTTAAAATTCTAAAAAATGCATTATAATAACAAAAAATCATTGTGACAATATGAATATATGATGCGCGTTGTAATTAGAGATGACAATTCAATATGAAAAATTGGAAACCCACTTTACCTCGCTCTTAACAGTAAAAATTTGGGGTATTAATAAAGGGGTTAGGGGCCGAATATGAGAAATAATATAAAACTTGAAGTAAATTTGGGACGGAGTAGGGTTTAGGTTACCCTGCCTCGTCCTCATCTTGATTATATTATGAAGACCTTAAATGCTCTTTCTTTCTTAACATCATATTGTTTAGTATTTATGTAATTTGTATTATTTTTATTTTTTTAGAATTATTTTAATTTTAAATTTTATATAGGTTTTACCCATTCTAACTCGAACCCTTGTTAGCTTAAATGAAATTAGAATGAAGTGGAAAGGTTCAACCCGTCGTGAGTTTGCGGTAGAATGTGGGATAGAGTTTTTCTATTAGAGGTAGGTAGGGTTTAGCTTAACCCATACCAAATCCGTCATGTTGTCATCTCTAATTGTAATTTACAAAATTGAGAATCTATGTAGAATCCAATAATAATGCCAAAATTCGTAGCTCACATAAAATAATTTCTGGCCGAGATTACTACAATAATTCAATTAAAAGTACATGTAGCCTAAGTGTATGCATGGGGAGGGTGATATGCACCCTTTTCGCTTAGTAGGAAAATGCTTGCCAAAGCAGACGTACCCATAATTGCAAAAATATGTTGCTAATAAATACATAACAATATCATTTTTTTTTGACAAAATTGTAATTAATTTATAACCTTTACAAATGAATCTAAGTAAGAAATTTAAGAATCAGATTTACGAAAAGTGTGCAATGTTGGTGATTCTTTTTTATATTTTGCTCTATACGTTGTCTATTTTTTAGATTAAAATTTTGGGTAAGAATTTTTTGTAATCATGTTCATTTTCATTATTATGTAAATGTTAATTCTCATAGTCAAAATTAAAATTAATCAGTGAAGATAATATCCTTGTTTGTACTTGGACACAAGCACCGTATCTCATTAATGGTGACCCCATGTGAATTATTACAAGGAAAAGAGATGGTTCCAACTTAGATTTATTAACATCAAATCAATAATTTGTTGACAAGATAAGCCAGTTTAGATGAGCCCATCACATTTAGTTGTGTCCTTTCCAGAGTTGCTTCTAGAATCCTCTCATTTAATGGGGTTGGTGGAAGAATAAATTTTAATTTACTGTTACTATAGAAATTTTTATCGAGCATTAAAATGCAACACAAGTTTATGAGTCTAATTTAATTTTTATTTTATGCCTCAACTCTAAGAGATGAGTTGCATCTTGATAGCCTGCCCGCTTGGGAAAAAATTTTATGCACTGTCAGAAGATTAAAATTAAACTCATAAAAGTACTAATTTTTTTTTAAAATCAACCATGTTAATTACATTATAACTTCTTTTCAAAATAAAAATAGTCAAATGCTCACCTTTCTTGTCTTTGTCCATAGTCTCTCTCTCTAACTGAGCTTACCAACAAAAAAAACCACAGAAAGAATATATAATATAGTAAAAAGAGTCCTATTAGTATAGCTTTCAAAATGCTGTTGATGCTAATTATGAATGAGAGAAAATTGTTACAGCCATAAACACCTAAGCAATAAAACTCACCCCGCGAGGAGAAATTATTTAATACAATGGTAATATCTCGAATTTATTGATGTGGTATCAGCCCCTAATAATTTACTAAATTTTAATTTTCTGCCAGTGTATATAGAAATTTTTTTATTTAGAATCAAAGTGTAACACATGTTTACGAGTTTAATTTAACTTCTTATTTTATGCCTAACCTTTAAGAGACGAGTCTAATTTACCTTTGATCAATCAAAGAATAAATTAATCAAAATTGCATAAGTTTGACAAACACTCTTAATTGCGTAACCAAAATAAAAATACAAAACCTTCCGAGGTGCTGGAGAAAAATCCGAATGTTACTTAAAGTTGTAAGGTCTTAGGAAGAAATGTTTCAACGAACTACTTAAATCAATTGACAGCACTGTTACTGTGGGTTTTGGGACTCTGGATACAACAATTATGTAAGGATGATGCTCCTTTTTATGTAATCACTAGATCATGAAGCTAAGTAGTGATCAATGTCTTGTCTAAAGAATTGGATCCTTTGATTCGAATCGGACGGTGTTTGAGATTGCAACATGGTAACGTCAGTAGTGAGTCCACAGATTATGATCACCAAAGTACTGACCAAATCACAACCATCCAAATTATAATGAGTGGGCTCTCATAAAACCAAATTAATTTCTCCCCTTTATAACATTGTTTTAGTGGGACCCATGTGATTCATAGTCCAGGATGTCATGATAGCCCATCACTACCCTCTGATCCTGCATATCCATAACTTCATGATCAGCTACTTTACAACCCACCAAACCTCTGCTGCATCCTTTACATTACTAGTTGATTTTGAATCCATACGGTCCCATCCAGCATATGCAGATCAAATCAAACGCCATCTATTGTGGCCACATGATTCCAAAGCACACTTAAAAACTTGGTAGTACGCGACGCGACGGAGGCGATCATCCTAAGACCATTAAGTTCAAAAAGCAGATGGACCCAGGAAAAGTGGACCCGGTTCACTCTTGACTGGACCGTTACAACCGGAGCAGCAAAGATGAGTGAGAGTAGCACCTAAATGGATTTTGGGACACGCATAGAAACTAGAGAGAGAGAATTTTAGATGTAGAGAGAGAAAATAGAGAGAGAGAGAGAATGAGAACATGTTGAGAAGCTGCAGGGGGGAGAGGACTGCAAGTTCGAATTATTCTTCTATGTATGATTGCTTTTAATCCTCAGTGCTTCTTCTGGCTATACCCATCTCTTCTGTTCTCTCTCTTCTCTCTCTCTCTCTATATAAAAATACTGTTTTTATATACTGTTGTGTACGTCCCCGAGGCTGCGCGATCAGTCCAGCAACGGCAGAACCCAAACGGAAGAGAGAGTGCTGAGGCCTGAGGGGAGGGGAAGAGATAGAACAGACCAATTTAAAAACAAAAGCAGAGAGGGCAGAGCCGGCCCTTCACAAGCCTTTTACACGTGATAAAGAAAGCACCAAAAGCACTTGCATGCGTGTATAAGATTCATCATCATCGTCTCTCTTTCTGGTCTCACTTTCTCTCTCTACTTATCTCTCTATATATATTCAATCTGAATCTCCCCATAGACCCCATCTTTTATCTCCACTTTCTAACTCTTCACGTTCTTTGGCAGTCCATCTTTTGAGTTTCTGATTAAAGCCCGTTGCTTTGGTGATTCAAGCTCTTGTCTTTTGAGTCTTTCGAGCCTTCTGTCCCTCTTTCATGGTCACTGAGTTGGATTGGTGAGTGCAAATTTTTTTGGGCTCTTCAAACTTCATGGCGTATATGCATTTCTCAAGTCATTTTCTATGTAGGAATGGAATTGGGTATCTTCAGATGGTGATTTTACTGACGTTTTCGATGTTTAGGCCTTTTACTAGTATACACTGATTCTTGGGCTTTTGTTTTTATCTTGGCGTTTTATTCTCTTCTTGAGCAGTCATATATGGCTTCACATTTGTACATACATGTATGTTTATGTGTATGTTGTGTCTTATTTGCTTGGATTTATTCTTCTATTTTGTGATTTTCTGTAGAAGTTTGGTTTTGGCTATGGGACAAGATGGAGGAATGGTTTTGTCTTCTGGCTATTTCCACTATTAATATGATCATTACACGCACACATATATATACACATATTATTAGTGCATCTAGATTCTTGTCTTCATGATTCATTGTCATTGGGTTTCGAAATTCGAACAGAAGCATCGAAGAGGGTTTGGGTTTTGGGCAATGGTTAGCTTTGTCCCTACATACGTGTTCTTTTCTCAGTCCACAGCTGATTTTTGCTTCAAATTTTGTTTGGGTTTTTCTGCTTTGTAACTTCGCTTTGATGGGTCTTCGAGATTTCGAGCAAAAATTCAAGTACAGACATATAGTTTTTTTGGTTTGCTATAATACTGGCCTTCTCCATTCATTGTTCTTCTGCAATTACTTGACTCACAGGAACTTAAGTGGAACTCTTGTTTTTGGGTGTCGAGTTGTCATGTTGCATTAATTATTAGTTTCTCGTTGTGTGTATTTTTGGTTGAGTCTATGGAAACAAATGTGAGGGGTTGGGTTTTCTATTTTGCAAAGGAATGGTAATGGTTGTGGTCTGCAATAAAGACTGGTTTTCAATGTGTACCCTTTTACTTTGCGTGTGAAACTTTGATGCATTATCATCATTTTTTTTCCATATATATCTATATCTTTTATTCAATTTTGGTCCTCTTGCTGACATATGTTCCTCCTTTCTGGTCTCTGGTTCTGGATTTTCAGTACTATAGTCTTGAATCTGTGAAGGGTAATTGAGTGAAGGCTGGAGGAGGAGACAGTGTTTGTGTGCGCCATTTGGTGAAGGAAGTATCTTTTGAACAAGTCTTTGGGCTTGGCGTAGCAGTTCCAGCAAGCAAGCCTTCATCATGCCTGTGAGGCAGATGAAAGAGAGCTCAGAAAACCACCTTGTGATCAAACCCCACT
Organism: Euryodendron excelsum; assembly: GCA_033060915.1. Classification (NCBI taxonomy): domain Eukaryota; kingdom Viridiplantae; phylum Streptophyta; class Magnoliopsida; order Ericales; family Pentaphylacaceae; genus Euryodendron; species Euryodendron excelsum. Next base: position 5,825,564 of record CM065387.1, on the reverse strand, counting down.
TGCAGAACTCCATGAATCAAGTTCAGAAACACCCCAAAACTGCTCAAAATGGCAAAGGCCCACCAACCCAAGAAACCCAGAACACCAAACTCCATAACCAGACCTCACCTCCGTCAAAGAACAGAGGAAGGAGGAGGGGAAGAGGCGGCCGGAAATCCGATCAAGGCGATGTTTTTATGCAGCCTAGCTCTAGGTCGTGCCCCGGAGAGCATAATCCGGCCTCGGTTCAGCCTACTGGAGCTGTTAATGGGCCCAATGGGGGCAACTCTTGTGAATTGGAGACGGGTTTCCCTTCTTCAAGCAAGTCTTTCAGTTCTGCACTTAGGCCTGGATATGGCCAACTTGGGACAAAATGTGTTGTGAAGGCCAACCATTTCTTTGCAGAGTTACCAAACAAGGACTTAAACCAGTATGATGTAAGCTAATCTTTGTTGATGAGTTTACATTAAACATATCTGTTAAATATACTGCAGCAAAATTATTATATTCAGCTTTCTCTTTGTGACATAACAATTGGGGGTCCTGAAGCTGACATTCGGTTTGTTTGTTTTCTTCTTATACCTGCTGTTGCTTTGCAGATAAAATTGAACTGGCTACTGCTCTATCTTTGTCTTTTGCTTAATAGCATTTATGAGTTTTTAAATTGTTCTTATTGTTGGGTGTTGTGTTTATCTGTATCCTGTTACTTGCAGGTTACTATTACTCCTGAAGTAGCATCAAGAACCGTGAACAGAGCTATCATGGCAGAGCTCGTGAAACTGTATAAAGAGTCTGTCTTGGGTAAGAGATTGCCAGCCTATGATGGCAGAAAGAGTCTATACACAGCTGGTGAGCTTCCTTTTGCATGGAAGGAGTTCAACATCAAACTTGTGGATGAAGAGGATGGAATCAATGGTCCCAAGTAAGAATTTATTGCCCTCTTGGCAGAGCTGATTTATATTGCATTCCCGCCATCCGGGTTTCCCTTTCTCTAGTTGTTGGAGTTCTTACCGTGACAATGTGGAAAATACAAACCAGAAGAACACACAACAAATGCAAAAAGACAAAAACTTGGACTTGAATTCTTTTGATTGAGAATATGCCTTCAACTATGTTACATGGACAGGTGTGGATATGTATTGAAGTGTTGGGTTCATTAATTCTCTTATCTAAATGTATTTTTATTTTATAGAATAAAATAGTATTTACAAATTGCTATGACTATTTCTCACATAATATGAGAGTTTTATGAATATATCTCGAATTACTAAATACTTGTGTTTGGTGAATACCCAACAGTACAAGTCAGACACATCCCATACCCATATTCTAACCTAAGTGTTAAAGTTCAAATGTCAAGTGTTCAACACAGTTACTTCATAGATTATAAAAAAGTCCATGTAACAAAGGCCTTCAATTCCAAATTATAAAATATTTGCAATGTCTCTCAAAAATTTGATGATTCCATCGTTTTATAATTCTATGGAAATGGGATTATTTGAATATTGCTCTAATTTTTCAGAAGAGAGAGGGAGTACAAAGTGGTGATCAAGTTTGTTGCACGGGCAAACATGCATCATTTGGGCCAGTTTCTTGCTGGTAAGTGCTCTGATGCTCCGCAGGAAGCTCTTCAAATCCTTGACATTGTGTTGAGAGAGCTATCAACAAAGAGGTATGACTTAATGAAGTGCTCATGTTGACCTCAATCGGTTCCATTTACGGAGTTTAGCCTAAATTGAGAAATTGTTTGTCTCATAATGCACTTTAAAAGGTACTGCCCCGTGGGGAGATCCTTCTTTTCACCAGATTTTCGGAAACCACAACGGCTTGGTGACGGTTTGGAATCATGGTGTGGATTCTACCAGAGTATAAGGCCAACCCAGATGGGCTTGTCCCTTAATATTGGTAAATGAACAGTAGTAGTTTAAAATCTCATGTGAAAATTGTTGTCACCATCATCATTGTTGACATTGTTGTATTGTTTGAGGGATCTGATAACTATTGCTCATCATACAGATATGGCTTCGGCTGCCTTTATTGAGGCTCTCCCTGTGATAGAGTTTGTTGCCCAGCTTCTAGGAAAAGATGTGATAACAAGACCATTGTCTGATTCTGACCGTGTAAAGGTACTGGTCCTTGTTTTGGTGGTATGGCTGGATCTATTTCCCTTTTAAGTTATGTAATTTTGAATATTTCCTTGAAATGTCTATCAGATCAAGAAGGGCCTTAGAGGAGTGAAAGTTGAAGTAACACATAGGGGTAATGTACGAAGAAAGTACCGAGTTTCAGGATTAACATCTCAACCCACAAGGGAACTAGTGTAAGATTTGTATGTTTTGCACAGGATTGCCTTCAGGATCTCTAAGTTCCTTATCTTAATTGGTATCATATGCTGTGTTAAGAAAATAGGGGGCATATGAGGCTTGTAGGCTATCTTAACTTTTCCAATCTCTCAAACCCTCATTCTTTGTCCTTCTTATCATTTTAGCACATTCAACTTAACTTTGGTCAGGTTTCCTGTTGATGACAACTCAACCATGAAGTCAGTTGTTGAATACTTTCAAGAAATGTATGGCTTCACAATTCAGCATACACATCTTCCTTGCCTTCAAGTAGGAAATCAGAAGAAGGCAAACTACTTACCTATGGAGGTGAATCGTCACTATGTGTTTCACAGTTCTTCAGATAGATTCAGTAGCATTCTCTATTTAAATTGTTGTGTGGTACTAATGCAACTCATTTTCCAGGCCTGCAAGATTGTTGAGGGGCAGCGATATACGAAAAGGTTGAATGAGAAGCAAATTACTGCTCTTCTAAGAGTTACATGCCAAAGACCCAGGGATCGAGAAAATGACATTTTGCAGGTTCTTGTGGTGCCTGATTACCTTTCACCTTTTCTTTCTTCCCCTTGATGTCTGAGAAAGGTTACACTGAATTGACTTTTTGGCCTTGGCATGGTGCATACATAATTTTGCCTCCATATGGTTGCTGAAACATTAAGAAAAAGACATCCACTATTCAACTACAAAATGGTTATGTATATGTGAAATTTGTTACTTTTTCCTCTACCATCATGCCAACCACATGAACTTTTTATAAGTTATTGAGTTTTATAACATATCTAATTACAGAGTGGGTTGCATTTGAAGGCATCTGAACTCACTCAAATATTCAAGTTCAGAAAATCCCTGCTGGAAAATTTGCTATCATCTGCCCTCTGAACTAAATCCATGATTCTGGTTATTAGTATCAAGTAGAAATTTAGAAATTTCATAGATTTATTTGACTTGAGTAAGAACGAAGTTATTTGAATATCAAAATACTCAATATAGTTTAGCCCAACTTATTACAAAGAGCTTGTATATTGACTTCTATTAGAGGAACCTTGAAAATTGGATTTCATTCTAATATAAAATAAGGTATGATTCATGACATCTGTGTTGCTTTTGGAGGTAGACTAAGCTTGAGCAAATGATTTTTATCGTCTGTGCTCTTTGAAATACAAACAGACAGTTCGACATAATGCTTATGATCAAGACCCATATGCAAAGGAGTTCGGAATCAAAATCAGTGAAAAGTTTACTTCTGTGGAGGCACGAGTACTCCCTGCTCCTTGGGTAAGACCATCCTTCTAACTTCCTTCAGGAAATTTTTGAATGGATGTGAGTGTTTATTAATAGTACCACCTTCATCTGCAGCTGAAATATCATGAAACTGGGAGGGAAAAGGATTGTTTGCCTCAAGTTGGTCAGTGGAATATGATGAACAAGGTATTGTTCCTTTTTGAGTTGGAAAAACTATTTCCATAAAAAACAAGTTTGAGAGAATTGAGAAATTACATTTATTGTTCCATCTCCTTAATAATCAACTGAAATATCCCAACAGCCTCTCAGTTTATGTGTTCTTCAATATAAGTTTCATACTTCTTTTCCTATAGTTCACTCCCAAATTTATTTGGAGATTATGTAGCATCAGTGATTCAATTCATGCACATGCCTTGTATAGTTTTCAAAACTGATCTTCTGTCTGCTCATAAATTACAGAAAATGATCAATGGGATGACTGTTAGCCGGTGGGCATGCATCAACTTCTCACGGGGTGTACAAGAGAGCGTTTCTCGTGGGTTTTGTAATGAACTGGCTCAAATGTGTCAAGTGTCTGGCATGGTATCTACTTCATCTGTTCCATGTGTTTTTAGATCAATCAGCTCCTGTTTTTGCTCTGGGCTCGAATTGTAATCTGCTGCTGTTTGTAGGAATTTAATCCAGAACCTGTGATTCCAATCTACACGGCCAGGCCCGAGCAAGTAGAGAAAGCTTTGAAGCATGTTTATCATGCATGCATGAACAAACTGAAAGGAAAAGAGTTAGAGCTTCTACTAGCTATTTTGCCAGACAACAATGGGTCCCTATATGGTATGTCATCGGTGAACTTGAGTTACTTGAATTGATATGAAATCGAATATTTTAAGCTTGAATTGACATTTCAAGCTTGACCTGATTCTCCATTTTCAGGCGATATAAAGCGAATATGTGAAACTGATCTTGGTCTAATATCGCAATGCTGTCTGACGAAGCATGTCTTAAAGATTAGCAAGCAATACCTGGCTAATGTGTCCTTGAAGATCAATGTTAAGGTGTGATTAATATTCATGGTTATGCGAGGAGAAAGTTATAAAATTTTCATTTTATCGACATTCTCTGATGATGCATGCATGCATTAGACCAATAAAATTACTCATTCACCTCCTAATCAATTGCATCTACAGTTTTCCAGTTTTCCCTTCCTTCATGATACTTTGCATTGCTATCCTCTTCATGGCCATTTCCATTGTTCTCATCATATTTGTCTGGTTTGTTGCAGATGGGTGGTAGAAACACTGTTCTATTGGATGCAATCAGCTGCAGAATACCATTAGTTAGTGATATACCAACTATAATATTTGGAGCAGATGTAACACACCCAGAGAATGGAGAAGACTCTAGCCCCTCAATAGCTGCTGTACATTTCCTCAGCTGAAAATATTGCTTCTTAGAGCTTTTAGCAATGATGATTATTGAGGACCTTGTTGGCTGATAGATCTTGTGGTGACTGTAGGTAGTTGCTTCTCAGGATTGGCCTGAAGTCACAAAATATGCTGGATTGGTTTGTGCTCAAGCTCATAGACTGGAACTAATACAAGACTTGTACAAAACTTGGCACGATCCTGTCCGTGGCACAGTTAGTGGTGGCATGATCAGGTATAGTGCACTTTCTTTGCCAGTGTGGCTTCTCTTCTAGAGAAAATTTTCCTTTTTTTTTTTCTCATCACTTGTATTTGATTTTACGTTTCATTTCTGTTTGTCCAGGGATCTTCTGGTTTCCTTCCGCAAGGCAACAGGGCAAAAGCCACTAAGGATAATATTTTACAGGTCAATATGTTCATCCATAATTGTTTCTATTGGACATATTTTTACAATCTCATTGTCGCTTTCTAGAGCTACACAACATTTAATCTTTTGCACTAAAGCGTAACGGTCTTTATGGTGGTATCAAAGTGGCACCAGCCTCAAGGTTGCTCTATATAGGACTATTCTGCTATCATCACCTCCTCAAGCCTCTAGAGTCCGGAATTAACCATTCTGAACACCACAACCTCCACTTAGACAACAGATTCTGCTGCTTCCACCACCAATATCTCGGCCCTTCAGTCTAACACACCTTCATAAGCATTTCCATTACCACCATTGTCACCTTTGATGGGAATCAAACAATTTACTCACATCAGCTCTAACCACTTCTAATGCCTACATCATCATTAGTACCACTGTAGCACTACAGCTATTCTCCTTGCAATGACCAACTCTTCCATTTGGCTCTCTTTATTGTCTTTGTTCCATATTGCCATCATCAATGCAATACCATGGTTATCATTGACACTAGTCATGCTATCACCTCCGTCATGCTGCTTAATTGTACACGATACACTATACGCCATTCAAAATATAACTGGGTTCCCTTCCCCTCTGCTGCTGATGTCAAGATCTTGTCTGATGCAGTTGATTATGTTTCATGCTAAATATATAGATTGTTAGTTGAGACTCTGTTTCTCTAGAGGAGATGAAACCCAAGCGATGTCAACTGAGGGAGGATGGGGATCAGGACATATGAATTTGGAAAGAGAAGGGGAAAGGAAGGAGGAGGGGGGGCCTTGGGGCTTGTGTTGTTGAGGGGAAGGGGGCGCTTAAATCTTTGTTGGGTCCATTTATGCATATTTACAGCAAGAGTATGCATCATAAACTTTCTTCCATGATTCTAATTTGTATTTTGAATTGAAAAATAATTTGAGCAGGGATGGTGTGAGTGAAGGGCAATTTTATCAAGTTCTGCTTTACGAGTTAGATGCAATTCGGAAGGTTAGTGCTGTTCTATCTTGTTTGGTATACTATTCTGAAAACTATGTGAAACAAACTAGAAATGTCCATGACCCCAATCAATTACTTTTTTGTAGGCTTGTGCTTCTTTAGAACCAAACTATCAACCACCAGTGACTTTCATCGTGGTACAAAAGCGACACCACACTAGACTATTTGCTAACAATCACAGGGACCGCAGCAGCACTGACAAGAGTGGAAACATCTTGCCCGGTAAAGTATTGCTGCCATAAAAAACTCAGCACATATATGAAATATCTCTGTTTTGGTATTTTCAGTAGAAATATTATTCTTTCTTATTTCGGTGATCCTCAATACAGAAGAAAGAGTTCATGAATTACTAAATATGGGACTATAGAAGTGCATTCAATATTCAAAAAATAGGATTTGATTCGAGTATCGAGGAGTCAAGGAATTTAGGCCAAAATACCAAATGAAAGTAGATTGATCTTTTTTTTTTCAAATATTCGTCTGACTATTTAGGCATTGTTTTCTCAGGCACCGTGGTTGATTCCAAAATCTGTCATCCAACAGAATTTGATTTCTATCTCTGCAGCCATGCTGGGATTCAGGTGAAAACATAGATTCCTGTAGTTCACTACATATGCTGTGAAAACTATTTGCAACTAATGTGCTTTGTAATGTGACAGGGGACAAGTCGGCCTGCTCATTACCATGTTCTATGGGATGAGAACAATTTTACAGCAGATGGAATTCAATCACTGACAAACAATCTTTGTTACACATATGCAAGGTGCACGCGCTCTGTCTCAGTTGGTAAGTCGCTGTTTCTTCTCACATTTTTGCTTTCGAATAAACACATGAATTCAGCCACTTAAGCTTAGTCATTCCCTTGAAATCATTGTTGCAATCTAGTGATTCTTGTAAGTGCAAAATGCCTGAGTAGGTCGTCTAAAGCAGAAGCATTAAATCTGAGGTAGAAAAAGAATTCAAATCACGGTTGGAAACTACTAATGCATACCCAAGAAGAGTTTAAGCTACTTTTTCATTGATCTCAACTGAGTGGGTTACTAGAGTTGTTTTCTCTGTGCAGTTCCTCCGGCATATTATGCGCATTTAGCTGCATTTCGAGCCAGATTCTATATGGAACCAGATACGCAGGAGAATGGCAGTGGTGCTGGTCAAGTTGGCAAGAGTACACGTGCTAATGGGGAGTCTGGTGTACGGCCATTGCCAGCCCTAAAGGAAAATGTAAAAAGAGTAATGTTTTACTGTTAGGAAACAATAGGGGAAGAGGGAATGGAGATGTGGATTAGTGAGAGAAGAGGAGAGAGAGAGGGGAGGGGGGAATCTGATGTCTATGGTAGCAGCCTCTTTGTATGTGTATGATGATTCATGCAGTTGCAAGGTTTACAGGTTTAGATCAGTGATTATGAAGAGCAAGAGCTTTAGTTTTCCTTCAGAACATGATGACATGAGTGGCACCCCATCATATGTTTCAATCTCTAAAAATCCATGCTCATGAAAGAATAGAGCAAGGGAAGTTTTGATTCAAACAGCCAAAAACATTTACAGGAAAGAATGCAAATTTACTTGAGACCTCATTGGCAAATCACTATTTACTGCACGAAATTTCTAAATGCTGTTATAAACTCTCAAAGAAATAAGAAAGGGATCAGGGGATTGTGGAAAGAATGAATAGTGTTTGGTCTGTAATTTGGACATCAAGGTGGTTGGGAGTCTGGGACATGCCATTCTCTGTTGAGAATGTTAAATGTATTTAAAAGAATAATGTTATACAAACATAATCTTTATACTGAATGATATAGTTATTTGTGTTTCTTTCATTTCAAGTCAAAATAGTATTGTTAAAAATATCATTATCATATCATTTAAATACAGGTTTTTTTAACAAAATTTTGTATAAATAGAACCTTTTCATTTTAGACATATGCGGGGTTCACTTTTGGTTGAGAAAGATAATTGGACAAAATCACTTTTGGTTGAGAAAATATTCAAAATTTGATAAAATCCCAACTGAGGACCGGTAATTTTAGATAACTTGGACATGACTTGGTCCATTTTTCAGATTACCCAAACAGACCCTTTAGTCCCTAATGGTAACGAGGACTAGCAGAAAGTTCAGAAACTTGATTGTTTGTCATCATGCTGAAATCACTAATGGGAATGCTGGTTATGCTGTGGGGCTGGCCAAAAAAATTCAGAATGGAAGAGCGGTGTTTTGACTATTTCATTCATCATCCAAACACAGCGTCAAAGTTGTAATCTCTTCCCTGTTTTTGTTAATATTGAATTCTATTTGTCTCATCGTTTCACAATTTATTCAGTGGTGTTTGATGTTGTTTAAATAGTTGGATAAATAATTCCTATTTAATCACTACGTGTATAATTAGTGATCACAAACAATAAAATAACACGAATTATCTAATTATCAACTAGAAGCAATTTTAACTAGAAGACAATTAGAATCTGAATAAGAACAAACTAAATCGTAACGACTTACCCGGTTGTCGTTCACAAAAATAGACAATGTAGAAATCGAAAGATAAATCGAGTCGAGTGTTTCACACTCTCTCCTTAAAGACAGATTCACCCCCCACAGTTGGTGCTCACGGGATGATGGGCGTCTGACTCCCAGGATAAAACGATCTCAGCAGTCTTTAGGCAGCACTTCGATAAAAACTGCTCGGCGGCTTCACCAGATGATCTGAACTCTCTCAGGAAGAAAATACGGGAGGAAGAAGGAATTCGTTGTATGCAACAATCGGAATTTTTCTAATGTTCTGAATGCTAGAATGCTGCTCTATTTATAGAGCCCAGGTGCCTGTTCGAAACACTGGTTCGAACAGGTACCAGCAGCCAAACAGTCCCTTACCGGAGGGACACACCTGTTCGGTCAACGGTCACATCTGTTCGGTCAAATCGTCAGAAATTAATTAATTAATTAATAAAATAATTAATTAATTTAATTCCGACCCTAGCCCAAAAAGAAAAGACTTGAACCGAACCCACGACCACGCCCTTGTCCCGAACCGGACCGGGCGGGCGGCGGCGGCGGCGCGCGCGCGTGTGGAGTATTGGGTCAACCCATGGGTTCCATAGGTCCTCCCCCTTTCACAAAAGTGGGGTGCCCCTTGGGGCCCAAACCTTACTCCAAACTTGGGTTATATATGGACAACTTATTTCCCATAAGAAATCAATGTGGGATAACCCACTTTCAACTACATAACCCATATTCAAGGGGGTGACTTTGGAAGCCAATAACTCATTCAATCCTACACGGATTTGAGCAAGTAAATAGTCTAGATTCATCTCCTCTCGGAGGTGAATCCAACGCACCAATGACCCGACACAAAGGATGCATGGGTCCCACATTTATATTGGCTCAAAGATCAACAAAATAATGAGTTTACACCCATTTATTCTAACATTTGAGTACTCAAAGCTTTGCTCCAAGCAAAACATAATTGGGAACTTTTGGGCCAAAACAAGTGCTAAACATAAAAAGGGTTGAGGAAGGGTGAGGGACCCTAAATGAATGCTAGGCATAAATTCCCCATTACCTAATTAAAATGGGCCTTAAAACCGGTTGGCTATACCGCTACAATGCTTTGGTGAAAAATTAGCTCTTACAACCGGTTTGGAACTTGGGGAAGGGAAGGGAAAGGAGAGAGAGATTGGTAGAGAAAGTGTGTTTCCCTTCCCTGTTTGGTTTTGGAGAGAAAATGAAGGGAAAGGGAAGAGACAAGTCTTTTCCCTTGTTTGAAACTCCAAAGGAAAGAGGAGAGAAAGTTTAACTAATTTTTTCCCTCCAAATGTTAAATTCAAATTTTAGTTGCTGACTTTATTTTTCAGTGGATGGACTTAACTTATATTGATCATTTCTCTTCCTATCTTGTAAGCAACCAAAAAAGAAAGTAGCAAAAATAAATAAAAAATAAAAAAGTAGACAAAAATGACAGCAGGCAACAAAGGCAGCTCCAAAAACACAACACTTCAGATCTAAACTGCAACCTTCGAGACAACTACTTTTCCTTAAAGCGATTGCAATAAAACCGCTCAAGGATGCAAAGCCAGATGAAAGAATATAGGCAAGTTTGGCCAAAGAATTTAAACATTGTTGATCCCACTGTTAATAGAGTCGCCAATTGGCACATCCAGAAAATAGCCTGTATTCTCCTCTTGTGGAATACAATATAATTCATTTCTCTGCTTTTTTTTTTTTTTAACACAATTAATAAAGTTTCTTGCTTCTATCCTAAAAACACAAAAAAAAAAGATACCTTAGAAACATACATCAAAAGACCATGATATCATTTACAACTTGCAAAATATAGTTGAACTATATCTTGAGGTTCTTACATACATCCATCCACCAGCATATGCTATCAGCAAAAGATTTGTTTGTACTTAACAACAAAAATATCTATCAAGGAGCAAAAAAAAGCCTATCATGGACCAAAAAAGACCCGTCCTTGCAAATTACCATCCAAAAAGATGTATACTCCCGCTCAATAGGGATTACTAGCAGCACACATCTTGTCAGCCAGCCACGCCTTGCGTCGATGAGTTGAGCAACCAAAGAAAGCTCTTACCAGTCCTGTATTTGAAGTAATGAAGTTATACGCATCAAATTGAAGGTGCTCTTCCACTCCTATATTCTCTAACTCCTTGAAAACCTCTTCCTTAGAGTAAACACGTGGCTACCCTTGTTTTAATGCCACATTTCCCTCATGTAGAGCAACATTCCCCTACCTAAGTGTAGTAGTAACTTCATTAATTCCATTATTGAACACCTGAAATTGTTCAAGTAGTAATTCAAGCGGTGTTCCCTTTCTTTTAGTGCCTTTAGATGATGCAGGGTTTGGGGACATTTTTTGAGATGCTAATTGTGGACTAGATGCACTAATTATGCCATCCAAATTCTCCAAGTACTCTTCATTCTGAGATAATAGTTGTTCAATATCGTCCATGTTATCCAACTATATTGGACTTTTTTTCCTTTGTCCACCGATGTCTCTTTTCTTTTATAGTTTCAACAAAAGTACCAGTGGCATGATCTTTTCCAAAAATAGCTTGCAGTTTATCAAACTTGTGAATAAGCCTCGTAAGGAACTTCTTTGCATCTGGTTTTGCCTATCATGACAATTTAAAAATTAAATTACTATACATAGACCCATAATATGCATAGTGGAGAATGTTGTTGAGTCAATGCCTTGATTTTGATGATAACAAAACATGGTTAAATGATCTAATAATTCTACTTAGTGTGCAGAGGAATTATTAATTAGATCTTGACTTGAAGCTTATCATAATAGAGGACTTATGATGAAAAGCATGATGAAGTGATGTATTCTACAATGGTGATTTTATAAAGGAATGAAAATGATGGATATCAAAGAAGAAGAATGAAAATGATCAAAGTCTTGATTTAAAAGATTGAAGACTTTGAGTACTTGAAGATATCTTGCAAGAATGAAAAAAAAAAAAAAAAAGCTTTCTTGATAGATGTAAAGATGTCTTGAAGACATGGAAGGAATCACAAGATTTGGAAAGCTTTCTTGAGTTGTTGAAGTCCATGAAGAAGCCATGTTCATTGAAGAAATGAAGATTCTAAGTCGTGGAAGCTCTCTTGAAGATATTGAAGAAGACTTGAATCAATGGATGAAGCTATGATAATGGAAGAGCTCTACAAGTGATGAAAATGAAGAAAACTCACCTTGAATGGATTGAAGATGTTCTTGGAGTCATCTAATCTTGAAGAAGTGTTTGCAAGCTTTAAAAAGCCTATTTAGATGATCCTTGAAGAGATTGGAAGCTTTGAAAAAGAATGAAGAAAAGTTGCAAAAATATGGGTTTTTGGAAAAAGAGTCGACCCCTCAAGCAAAAAGAGTCGACTCATTCGAATAGAGCCTTGGATTTGTGCTGGAAGCTTAAAAGAGTCGACTCCTGGCCAAAAAGAGTCGACTCATTGCAACAGAGAACAAACAATTCTGCAGACTGCTGAAAAGAGTCGACTCCTGGGACAAAAGAGTCGACTCATTTGGACAGAAACTTGAAAAATCTGCTGAAATGCAAAAAGAGTCGACTCATTGTGAAAAGAGTCGACTCCTAGACCGTAACGGCTAGTTTTCTGACAGACGGTATGGGCACAAACACAACCAAATCTTCTCCCATACTTCTCCAACGGCTAGAATCGATCCATACCTATATATATGAGATACATACAGCTTCAAACATGAGAGAAGAGCAATCATACCATTCATATCAAGTGTTTCAGAGCTGAAAATCACCTACACCTAACTGTTACATATTTTTGCTGAGTGTTTAAAGTTATCCATTGAGTTGTATTCATTTGTATACTCACTAGAAGAGTCACTCTCTGTATAATCTTCATTCATTCTTGTTTGGGTGGGTTTGTAACCTTGTAAGTTTAAGTGTTCTTGGGAAAAACACTTGTAAGTTTAAGAGAAGCTTGGACAAAATCTCTTGGGTTTTGAAAGCTTGGGAAGAAGCTTTTGTAAAGAGTGAGCTGGGCACTCGTGGCACAACCAGCGGCTGTGTAAGGAGTATTGCATAGTGGAATTCCTTCAAAATGATCGAAGAAGAGAGGACGTAGGCAAGGTTGGCCGAACCTCTATAAATCTGGTGCACTTCTCTTCTGCCTCAGTTTTGTTTAATTGCTCACTATACATGTTTGCATAAATATATATATATATATATATATATTGATACATACTCCACTTGCTTGATATATATATTTCAATTAATTATTGTTAAAATACATAAACAAGTTTTAGTTGAAATTCTTGTTAAAAATTCTATAAAACCCAATTCACCCCCCCTCTTGGGTTGCCTACTTGGGCCAACAAATGTAAGAATTTAAATTATGCCCATAAGAATAGAAAACTTACAGTTGTTAATTCTTTCCACACTCGAGGATCAACTTCAAGCATTTGTGTCTTTGCATTCCAACCCAATCCACTACATTTCTTCATAAGGTCATGAGCCATGTTAAAATTCCTTTTGATTGTCTTTAAGCGGTTCTTAATGTGTGCTTTCGATTGCTGGTCGCAAAATTTCTCAGACATTACCTTAGAAGCATTTGCATATGTTGTTGTTGTGAAGCTTCTATCAATTTTTCGACCACATAAAAATTGTTCATATAGTACATCTATAAGATAATCATCCATTTCTTCCGTCCAACTCAAATGTAGACCCTTTGGATTAATGTTGTTATCTGAAAGATCCTCCATTACTTAAACCTGTAGGAAACATTAATTTTATTGGATATGTCAACTTCACAGAATCATATTACCTACCACTGCATATGTTCCAAACATAGTAATTTATATAAACTTTTATTAAACCATTAAAGAATCATAACTTCCAGAAATCAAAGAAGTTGAACAAAAATTTTTAAACATAAGTCCATAGTGTTCAAGTCTTACACAAGATTACATATCCTCCAAAACAACAAATTTTCAAAATATTTATTCTCTAACATAATACAGAAGTCACACATGATTTAAGATGTAATCATTCCACATTTCAGTAGCAATTTGTGCCCTTAAATTGAACCCTTGTTCGCCTTCATCAATCATAAAAGGAATATACTTATTCTCTTGTGCATCAGCATTCTTAAGTTCTTCATCAACTTCTGCCACAATTCTTGCATCTGGATCTACACCCATCAGAAAATTATGGAGAACGCAACATGCTAAAATAATCTCAATTTGTGTATCAAAGGAGTAATAAGGCTCAGCCCTGCTTCCTAGGATGGGAAATCGATTCTTTAGTACACCAAATGCCCTCTCAATTGCATTACGCAAGGAAGCATGTCGGTGATTAGAAATCTCTTTAGCATTAATAGGGGCATGTGCTGAGTATTCCTTTAAATGATATTGCACACCACGAAAAGGTGCAAAAATGCCTGCCCTTAGCATAAAACTTGCATCAACTAGATAATATTTATCTATATAAATAGGACATTAATCATGTATCATACTATGTTGGAATTAAAAATATTAAGTAGAAAATTGGTAACCGAGTGAAAATTACCAAGTGCAATTCTTAATTTCTCTTCCCTAGTTAAAGCATCATTAATTATACTTGAGTCAGATGCAGACCCTTCCTATCCTGGCAAAACATATGTGAATTTCAGGTCGAATGTGCATGCTGCAAGCATGTTTTGTGTAGGATAATCTTTTCGTCCTCAAACTTGTGGTACACCCTCATTTGACACTTTTACACGAATATGTGTGCAATCAAGGGCACCTAGGCAATCCTGGAATGTGGTACACAAGTAAATTATATGTAAACAAGTGTAAAAATGTTTAACAACATTCTTGTAAAATATATTGCTTAACTTGAAATATGGGTAGAACCTGTTGTTATACAAGATTTGAAGAGGGACTTCTAATCCACTAGGTTGAATAAGAAATCGATCTTCTAGTGATATAATTGCTCTTAGAACATTGTGAAAATGACGACTTATCATTTCACCCGACTGACCGAAAAAAAATGCCATTGTTCTGATCCGCACGCTATGTGCTAATATGTAGAGAAATTTCACTAGTTGCTCTTCAACAGAACAGTATCATGTATCACTAAGAAGACAAATTTCTCGAAGTATATAAACCAAACTTTCAAATGCATATGGGCTCATTCGTATAATGTCACAGCACATTCCACTATTTCTTAGCCAATTCATTAACTCTTGTCGTACCTTTTCTCTTTCTTTCCTGGCTAGAAATATTAGCCTATCCACATAATTGAAATAAGAAAATGCTAACATTAAAGATGCTACGTTTGTTGCATAGCTAAGTGTAGTAGCAACAGCCATTCGTCGTTTTTGTTCCCATATCTGTCACTTGCTTTCCCAATCTTTCTCTTATGGCATCTAAGACATGGTTGATTGAAGAACATTATGGAAGTTACTAAAATTCTAGTACTTCGATTTAGTGATAAAAATATACGTAAGGAAATATTAAATGGAAAATACAAATTATTCACGGGAGAAAAAGCTCAACCATGAGCAAAGAGGGAAAAACATTAATTAATATTGGAAAGCACAACTGGTACCCAATTACTCACGGAGGGAAAAAAAAAAACAAACAGTAGCATGTTTCAAGGAAATAGAAACCCAGATAATATTTCATGACAACATAGAACACCAAAGTGTTGGCCCAAAAAGCAACCTAAGAGGGGGGTGAATTAGGTTTTTCAAAGATTAATGACAATTAAGATTAATTAAAATTAATCTAATCAATGGAACAGTGATCAATCTATATATAGAACAATGTAATCAAAAGAAGAATAGAAAATAGAGCAATAGAAAGAACACAGAATTACCGAGGTTCAATCACAATCCGTGGTCTACGTTCTTACCCCAAGATCCCCTTGAAGTCTTCCTCCACTATATAATCTCCAATTACAAATGGATGATGATTGACCAAGTGCTTAGCTCACTATATACACAAGAACTTCTTCCCAAGTTCTTCAGCCACCAAGTGGTTTTGTCCAAGATCCACTCAAACTTACAAGAATTTTTTTTCCACAACAGAATTCTCAAACTCTCACTTACAAGTGTATAAAGATATACAAATGATTTTCAAACTCTGTAATAAGAGTGGATTAAACAATCAAAGCTCACAAAGTGAAGACAAAGAGAATGTTAAGAATTTTTCTGTTTGATCAGTCAGTGAATGTTTGTTTCTTGTCTCTCTTGTTGTATAAATGCAATTGAAAGCTTATATATAAACCCGTGTATTGATTTCATCCGTTGGAGGTTGTTGGGGCTCATTTAATGGACGTCCAGTCCGTTATAACGTTAGAAAAACTAGCCATTATATCCCAGGGGGTCGACTCTAGGCTTAATGGGTCGACTTATCTCGTCTGTATTTTTCAGATGTTGTCCACTGTCTCCATGGGTCGACTCTTCATTTTCATGAGTTGACTTGTTGATCATTCTGTCTTCGAGTTATTTTGCTTCTGTTTTCATAGGCCGACACTTCATTTCAATGAGTCGACTCTTTGCACAGAAGTCTTGCTTCTGTCTTCATGAGTCGATACTTTATATTCATGAGTCAGCTCTTTGATCATTTGGTCTTCAAGTTTTTGCTTCTGTCTTCATGAGGCGACTCTTCATTTTCATGAGTCGACTCATTGCCCAAAATTTTCATTCTGTCTTTTAATGATCAAATCATCTTCAACAATATTATAAGATCTTCAAGGAATCTTCTCTTTGGGGTATGATAATCAATCAAACTCTTTAACTCATCAAAGTTAACTTCTATTTAGTTAGGATTAAATGAATCATTTGATATTCATCTTTTCTTGACTTCCAAACTGTCAGGGCTTTATCTTATCAATGTTGATCTCTTCTTCTTTGTTGCAAAGCTTCCTCTTTTATCGTAGAGCTTTCTCTTCCAATGCCAAGCTTTCTCTTTTATATAGAGCTTCAAAAAGCTTCATTTCTGATTTCTTCTCTTTGCTCGAAATTCTTCTTTTCTTCTTTGGAATCACTTCAATGAGACTTTTGTAAGCTTAATAAAGTCTATTCAAACAGATTGTCTTCATTGATTCTTTACAATTCAAAAGAATTCTTTGCTTGGATTCTTTGTAGAGATCATGCAGTTAAGATGAATTTTCTTCTCAAGCATCCTTCATCAGGTTATCTTAAATTGGATCTTTGCACACTTAAAGAAGTTGTCTTTTAAGTTTTTTCAATTTCTTCACAATCAAATCATCTTCAACTAATCTTTGCACATTCTGATGAAATTTTCAATCTTTTTGAGTGCAAGTCAACTTCATTGAGTCTATGCATACTTGATGAAAACCTTATTTGAACACCTTCAATCTCTTCGAATGCAAATCATTTTTTTAAAGTAGAAATAGGCGTCAATACTCTGTTTGGTTCATTTCATAACTCTTAGAGTCCATTGCTTGATCTTAAGCTTATTGTGCATTCACTTTGACATATATTCGACTTAAGGTTGAATTTTAAGTCTAAATAATAAACTTTATTAATCTGCACACTAAGTAAATGCATTAGTAAAATAACACAAGGTTTAGTTATCATCAAAATCATCATGGGGACCAACCTTAAGTCAACACAAAGAATAAATACTTTGAGAAAACAAGGACTGTGATGATCGAATTCAAAAAACATAAGGGGAGATAGAGACCTAGCAAGGCCTAACCTTGATTCAAGGTGTTCTTGTAGATTCTTGCAGCCTGTTGTACGTGTACGTCTTGGAGGCCCTTGCTTTAAGCAAATAAGAAAATATAAATTCTTATTGTGGAGAAAATCAGTAAAAGCTACCTCTGAACATGATCTTTAAATGAAACATTTACAAGTATATGTGTATATATATCAGTACCTTGATACATAGACAAAAAGAGATATACAGAGAGAGAATCACTTAGTTGAGATGAGGAGTGTTGCAAAGTGAGCGGTTTATGTGACTTCTAGGTTATATACCGCTTCATAGAAAATGAAGGGACCCTTCCGTTTGGCGCGCGTCATCCATTAAAATTTGATCCTTTCATTGGTGCCCTTTTCCCCTTCAAACTCTTCACTGGTGGGCCCATCTTTCCCTTCGGTTTCCCCTTTTTTTTTTATACCTTTTCTCTCCTTTTCTCTTCCTTTTCTCCTCTTGGTAGAATCAAACAAGGAAAGGAAAGCAAACAGTGACTTTCCCTTCCTTTCCCTTCCCTTCCCCCAAGTTCCAAACAGGCTGTTAGTCTTGGGGCCTGTTTGGATGTCCCCTTGAATTTGAATCAGACAATTTGTAACTTCTTGCATAACATGATTTTATTCTTAATATGGAAATTCATTGTCTGGGTGAATATGTCAAAAATATTTTTAAAATCTTGAAGTTTCACATTTCAAGAAAGCCTAAGCATGATCATATAATCAAATGAATATGGGAAGTCATTTTTCTAAATGGGTCCATTCAATATATTAATTTCCCTCATTAAAATGTTATGCAAATAGAGAATAGAGCCATTTGAATTGAAAAAACGTCGAGTAGTACCAAGTTTGTAGTTTTATTCTATTAAATTGTGAACAATATTATTATATCAACAACCTTAATTTGTTGTAAAAAGTAAGACTTTTTGAAGCTTGACAAAATTTGATAGGCATTAGTACTAAAAAACTCGATACTACCTACAAGTGGACATTTTCCTGAATTCAAGGGATTTTTTTTTATTAAACAAGAAATGAGAGTTTTATTCATCAAATGAATAAGAATGGCCACCCTAGGCCTAAAATCATGCCCTTGATTGGCATATGTTTCTCTAATCCATAACAATTCCCACTTTCCTTTCCTACCACCTTGTGCGGATTTAAAAGATGTCACGAGATTTCCTCTCCATTCAACATTGTTTGAAGATCACTTGGGTCCCTTTTACAATCTCTGAGCCGTAGGATTTTTCATATGGGTGCAAATTTTTTTACCAATCCACTAGTGAAACTTCAAGCCACATATGTAAATGGATTCGCTTGAACTGAAACCAGGCAAATCTATTATACAATCTATATTAGTGGGTGTTGTAGCAGTTTTACAACTGCTTCAATCTGTTGGGCAGAGAAGAAGATTCAACCACTTGTGGTGATTGAATTATAAACACTCAAAGGTATTAAACACAAACAAGAATCACTTTTTTATTCAACTCTAAATTTTAGAGACAACTCTCCCTTTTTATTTCTTTCTCTAACTCACTTCTTCTCCTTCTTCTTGAATTGATACAGTGCCACAAAAGGCACTCCCTATTTATAGATACAAGCCAAGTGTGATACATAGTGTGAATGGAGAATGTGAAAGGAACAACTTCTTTCATTCATGATGGTCTATTTTTCAACAATGGTGGTTCCTTCAACAATGATGGTTCTTCAATAATGGTGGGCTTCTAGATAGTCAAGTTTACCTTTTTTTCATTTTTACTTTTCAACATCCCCCCTTAAACTTGACTCTCGTGCTTTTGTCATTCCGAGCATCATTTTCAGTCTTGCAAAGTTATCATACTTGAGTGGCTTTGTTAAAATATCAACTATCTTATCATAAGTCCTACAAGAAATCAATTCCACTTCCTTATTCTTGACATGCTCCCTGATGAAATGATATTGAGTATCAATATGCTTACTTCTCTCGTGAAAGATTGAATTTTTTGCAAGAGCAATCACTGATCGATTGTCGATGTAGACCTCTATGGGATCATCTTGTGAAAAGCCCAAGTACTTCAGAACAATTTTGATCCAAATACTATGACAAACAGTTGAGCTAGCAGCAATATGCTCAGCTTCGCATGATGATAGCGTTACGATGTGTTACTTTTTTTATGACTATGTAAACGACATATCTCCCATAAAGTATGTGAATCCAATCGTGTTTTTTCTTTCATCAAGATCTCTCCCCCAATCGCTATCTGAATAGCCAATAAGTTTGCAATCTCTAGTTAATGAATAGAACATACCATTATTAATGGTACCCTTGACATAGTAGAGTATCTTCTTCGCTGCATTCAGATAGGACTGGTTAGGAGTATCCATGTACCTGCTGACTAGTCCAACTCCATAGAGTATATCCGGTCTGGTACAAGTTAAGTATCTCAAACTTCCAACCAGGCTCTTGAAATAGGTAGGATCAACATCTCAATGTTTGTTCTTTCTCAACTCCAATCCTATTTCAACCGGAGTTGCCACAGAGTTGTAGTTTTTCATCCCAAACTTCTTCAAGATCTCTTTTGCATAGTTGCTTTGGGAGATAAAGATTCCCTTCTCACTTTGCACAACTTCTATGCCATGGAAATGAGCCATTTAGCCTATATCCGTCATCTCGAACTCTTTGACCATGCTTCTCTTGAAAGCATCAAATATCGCTAGATTATTGCCGGTGAAGATCAAATCATCAACATATAAGCAAGCAATCAGCATGATGTCGTCTATCTCCATCTTCATATACAGGGCATGCTTTATGGACACTTATCAAAACCATTCGCCTAGAAATAATCATCAATCCTCATATTCCAGGCACGGGGAGCTTGCTTCAAGCCATAGAGTGTCTTTTTTAGCTTGTACACTCCATCTTTTGTGCATTTCTTCACATATCCAGGTGGCTGATTAATATAGATCTCTTTTTCAAGAAAGCCATTCAGAAATTTTGATTTCACGTCTAACTGGTAAATCTTCCATCTATTTTGTGCAGCTAGTGAAATCAACAATTTGATGGTCTCAAGTCGGGTAACTGGGGCAAAGACTTCACTATAGTTGATCATTTCGTTTTGCTTATAGCCTTTAGCAACAAGCCTTGCCTTGTATCTCTGGACTTTTCCTTGGGCATTCCTTTTGGTCTTGTAGACCCATTTCACACTAATGGTCTTTCGGCCTTTCGGGAGAGTAGTTAACTCCTAAGTTCTGTTCTTCTCAATGGATTGAATCTCCTCATCCATTGCTCTTCTCCATTTGTCTTCTTCGTTAGCTTCCTCAAAGCTAACTGGATCATTGGTAAGCAGCAGACAGTATAAAGTAACATATTATTCTATCGATTCTGTATTTTCATACAAATAAGTTAAAGTAGGAGCTCCTCTAGGCCTCATATCTGAAAGTTCACGCTCGATTAGTGATGGAGCTTCATTCCTCCATGGTGAGTGGAAACCATGTGGGGGTGTTTACTGATCTCTAGGTACTTGTGGCTTGATAGCCACTTCTCTTGCTTGTGCAGGTTCTTCTTCCTCAAGTGTCAATTCTGCATCTTTGGAGGCTTCCATCTAGTCCCAATTTTAGGATTCATTTTCTTCAAAAATGACATCCCGGCTAAAAATGACTTTCTTGATGGTGGGATTGTACAGATGATATCTCATCGTTCTATCGCCATATCCAACAAGGATGCATTTCTCTTCTTTGTGGTCCAATTTTGTTCTTCTTGCCTCTGGGATCTTGGTGTAAGCTATGGAGCCAAACACTCTGAGATGACTCACGCTAGGCTTGGGAGTACTCCAAGCTTCGTGTGGTGTCTTTGTAGCAAGACTCTTGGTAGGATACCTATTAAGCAGATAGACCGCACACAACACCGTTTCTGCCCAGAATCTTTTGAGCATATTTTTATCCTTCAACATACTTCTAGCCATGTTAAGGATGGTGCAATTCTTCCTCTCAGCTACACCGTTTAGCTAGGGAGTGTAGATTGGTGTGAACTGATTTTGAACTCCTTATTATCTAAGGAATTCCTAGAAAGCTTCTACCGTATACTCTCCTCCTTGATCTGATCGAAATGACTTGATGTGGTAGCCACTCTGCTTCTCCACAAGAGCTTTGAACTCTTTGAATCTATTGAACGCCTTCGACTTTCTTTTCAGGAAGTAGACTTAAGTCTTCCTACTATAGTTGTCGGCGAAGGTGAGGAAATATCGATTCCATCCATTTAAGACTGGTTTCAAAGGATCACATACGTCTGTGTGCACTAGCTGGAGCGGCGTGGTAGCTCTCTAGTCAGCCTGCTTTCCAAAGTTGTTTCTATGTTGCTTACTCAGAACATAGCTCTTACATATCTCATTCGGATGATAAATGTTGGGTAAGTCGTACACCATCTTCTTCTTCCCAACTATTTCAAGCTTTCAAAATTTAGGCGTCTATAACTCAGACGCCATAACTAGTCTTTATTATTGATGACCGCACTCAGACACTTTGGTGTGTCATGATGGATGGCGAAAGAGAACATCCGATTTTTTGTCATAATGACTCGAATGACGAGCTTCCCTCAAGTGTCTGAAATTAACATCTGCTTGTTTCTAAGGCTAATCTTGTAACCTTTCTCCACGAGCTGTCTTATGCTCAAGATGTTGGTCTTCATGTCTAGCACATAGTAGACATTAGAGATGAAAACGTGATCTCCACCTCTTCGCTTGATCAAAACATCACCTCTCCCTCGGACTAGAACTTTAGAAAGATCACTGAATGATATCTCTCCTTGAACTTTTTCATCAAGTTCAGTAAACAGGTTTTTTCTGCCAGTCATGTGGTTGTTGGCTCTAGAGTTGAAGTACCAAACATCTTAGTCCTGCGTTGAGCTATGTGCCATCAGCATCAATGATTCTCCGACAACTGGTTCGGCTTCTGCAAGATTAGCTTCCTCGCTAACCTTCTCTGTCGGTGGTCTTGACCAACACTCGTTGCTATAATGCCCAAACTTGTGGAAGTTATAGCACTCGATGTTGTTCATGTCAATATTTTGACGGTTATTGTAACCGCCTCTTTTTCCACGTCCTTTTTCTCTTGGGACATTATTCTGTTGTCCATGTACTCTAGTGGATATTTGTCTGCTTCTACCTCTGCCTCTGGATTCAGAATATCCAAATTATATTCCACAAGATCCTCGACCTCGCCCTCATCCTCGGTGTAAGGTCCCCCCTTGCTCGTATCTCCCATCGATCAAAAACTGTTTTGACTGTAAGGCCTGCTCCAGTGCTTTATCATTACTTCTCCTGTTGACCTTCTGCTCGTGGGCTTGTAGCGAATCCACAAGCTCTTTTATCGATATGGTCTCCAAATCTTTAGTTTCTTCTAGAGTAACGGTTATGTAGTCAAATTTTGGATCCAAAGATCACAAAATCTTCTAACATATTCTCATGTCTGCAAGAATCTCTTCATTCCTCCTTAGCTGGTTCCCAACTACCATTATGCGAGTATAATACTTGACAATAGACTCTGCAGACTTCATTTGTAAGAATTCGAATTCACCACGTAGGGCTTAAAGGCGAATCCTCTTCACTTTGTCAACACCTTTGTATGTTCGGTGAAGAGTCTCCCAGACTTCCTTGAACGTCTTGATGAAGGCGATGATTTCGAATATGGCCTCATCAAGGCCCTGGTAGATGATGGACTTGGCCTTGCAGTCCTTCTTTCTGTTAGACAGAGGATTGTTCACTGAGCATCAGACATGGATGCCTCGGCTTCTTTGAATTTGGCTTCCTCATACCCATCTTCCACGATGTCCATGACATCTTGAGCGCTTATTAGAGCTTTTATTTGGATGCACCAATTATCGTAATTGTCCTTCGTCATCTTTAGGATGAGCGTCTGCATAATCCTGTTTGCCATTTAGTTTTGAATATCTCAAAACAGTACTTTGGAGTTTGAAGTTGGAAGGTCATCGAAAGTTAAATGGAATGACGGCCGGAGTGGCGGTCGGAGAGGAAGAAAAGAACCTTAAGAGTTCTGATGTGGAAGATCCCTCGAAGGGCAACCACAGAGTATACTTTTCCTTAGCTCTGATACCACTATTGGGCAAAGGAGAAAATTCAATCACTTATTGTGATTGAATTATAAACACTCAAAGGTGTAAAACACAACCAAGAATCACTCTCTTATTCAACTCCAAATTTTAAAGAAAACTCTCCCTCTTTATTTCTTTCTCTAACTCACTTCTTCTCCTTCTTCTTGAATTGATACAATGTCACAAAAGACACTCCCTATTTATAGATACAAGCCAAATGTGAATACATAGTGTGAATGGAGAATGTGAAAGGAACAACTTCCTTTATCTATGGTGGGCTACTTTTCAAAAATGGTGGGTTTCTAGATGGTCAAGTTTAC
Organism: Euryodendron excelsum; assembly: GCA_033060915.1. Lineage (NCBI taxonomy): Eukaryota > Viridiplantae > Streptophyta > Magnoliopsida > Ericales > Pentaphylacaceae > Euryodendron > Euryodendron excelsum. The sequence continues at coordinate 5,801,591 of CM065387.1, read as the reverse complement.
CTCTTTTCATTTTTACTTTTCAACACAATCAACTAATGATGTTGCTGCATACTCTAATACAAGGTCTGTGGGACAAGTACTTTAGATATTTATTGACGATTCTACCATAAATTCTACTCAAATCATTCCAAAATCAAGAGTAAAATCAATTATGTGATATATATATATATATATATATATAATGTAATTAGGCTATGTAAAAGCCTCCAATTCAACTCATGTGCAATATGCAAGAGCCTTTAGGCAAAAAAAGGGACTGAGTTCTACATTTTTATCCATTAAAAAAGGTTACATGCTTGTGACATGCGAATTTTGTCTGTCTCTATAGTAAAAGTTAACAGAAAGTTAATATCGCAACAAATCAGAAGTATAAGAACTTAATTGCTACAAATAAAAATGAAAGTCCTAAAGCGAGATTTGGTGTAAAGTACAAGTTGCAAAATATAATTAACCCTTTTAAGTATGATGTAATTATCACTAACTTCTGCAGAGAAAGCTGGTTACTCTTAGATCATTCATGTATCTATAAACTCTACTAAATTCCTAAGCATTAGTTCATCAGCTCTCTCCACCTCATCAACGACGATCTTAGCATTTGAGATCATTCATATGGATCTTTAACAATGGCTTTGTGGCCTGTAAATTGAAGGGATGCTGGGGGATGATAGTGGTATTTGCTATTTGGGTCTATTTGATTGTTGTGAACACAAAAAGTTACTGATAAGGAGGGCATTCATAAGGAATTTAATTCTTGTACAAGAACTCTTATACTCAGATATCGCTGCAGTTTGGCACATATTGATTAATGTATTAAGGGATCTAGTACACACTTCTGACAATCAAATGCATAGTTTCAGAGAGAAGATTAATGAACTGTCTTGCCTTCTTTCCCTGGATGTTCCCTTTCCGATCTGCACATTGCAGCAGAGTTCATTACTAGAAAGTGTGTGAGTCTATAAGAGAGAGAGAGAGAGAGAGAGAGAGAGAGAGAGAGAGAGATGTGTGTTTAATCATACAATAGAGCTCTACATAAGAGCAAATACATTCTGTATAGCATATATACTTGTAATATTCTTGAATACTACACATGATATTGGATCGACATGTTAGAATTCATGCCCCCTTACTTCCCATATCGATATACATTGATATATACACACTTAAATGTGTTTGTTCTTCCAGTTACATGCTAATCAAAATGATAATGTAGAGGTCTATATCTGATATGAACAACAAACATGTTGGCTCAAAATGAAATCAACAAAACTATCCCACTGAGAATGCCATAAAACTTACTAATTAACTTTTAACTTTTATGCATACCTATATGCCTGAGGATCAATATGATAGTAAAGAGGTATTGAGCCAAGTCTCTTGCTTCGTTTTACCATCAAATCAAACTGACCTTCGACACACATTGTGATAATTTCTGAAATTGCTCTAACCGAATACTTGAAAATGAGACTGGAACTTAGGAGCTCCTACTTAGAAATGTCTCATGGCTATGTCTGATCCGGCCCTGAATAAACACGAGTAACCTTGTTTATCGTTTCTTTTTCTTTTTCTGTTTTTGGGTGGTAGTAGGGAGGAAACACAAATCTCTATAGAATTCTATAAGATTTTCTACCAAACCCCTACATGTTGCCAAAACTGACAAACAAAATTATATTATCAAGTAAGAGATGTTAGAGAACTAGAAGTTCTTTATATCACATCGATTGGAATAGAGAAATAGACTTATCTCCCTTTTTATAAATAGAGACTTAGCTTATGTAAATAAACTCATTATTTCACTTACTATCTATCTCATTATCTCTCTTGTAATTTTTATTTGCTTTATAATGCATTGTGATTATACATAAGTTTTGCCCTTTCTAACAAGAGATATATGATCTAAAATTATAAATGGTAAAAAACCATCACCCACTTTATTTTACTTCTCTATACACATGCCATGCTCTATTTCACAACTCTCTCCCGTGGATTTTTGATCTCCTGCACCCAAGTCCAAACTGTCCAAGGCATTCAATATTTCCACTGTTATAGCATAAACCCTGGCAATCCATAAATATGGCTTCTCATTCCCACCTTCTCGTTTTTATAACTGAAATTTCTTTCTCCTAATCCAAAATTTATAAAATACAAGAAAAACAAGAACAAGAACAACCTAGGAAGCTCTCATGGATCAAATCCCTTTTACATCAGCAAAAGGGATCAAACGTTAGCTAATGATATGGTCCCTAAATGATTGAAACGATGAATAGGCCAACAAAGGCCCTAGGAAACAATTCCCACTGAGGAATCAAACTTCATCAGGAAACAATGAATAAGATGAATGTAAAATGTTTGATTTCATTAGCAAAGTATATACATGAAGGGCATGGGCATTATCTTTTTTCACAAAAAATCTAGATTTAACTGACAATTTAAGTTGAATTTCACAACATGACATTGGCGCGCGCAGCCTTACAAGCAATGCCGTGCAAGTATATGTATGCACATTTGTGCAAGTTGGGGATATCAATTAGCAAACACTAACTAAAAAAGAACCTTAGCCTCCTAAAGTCACTTGTGAAGAGAGAGAGAGAGAGAGAGAGAGAGAGAGAGAGAGAGAGAGAGAGAGAGAGAACAGAGTTATTGTAATGCCAATGTGCAGCTAGGAAGGGTCTTAAGAGGACCATTCCTGAAGTGGCTCGTAACAAACCCCTAGCAAGTGATTCCTTTTACTGCCTTATCTCATTCAGGAATGAAACTGACACAAATGAAGACCTTGGAAAAAATTTGGAGAATCAAGCTAACAGACATTTTTAGATTTCTTGAGTAGTGAGGGAATATGAAAGCTATATGGAATTTTGCCCAAATGAAGCTTCCTAACAAAGGAAGGTGGAAAATATTGAAGTGGGTTCACATGCGGTTATTCATCTTACATCAGCAGTTGTTCAATTTTGTTTGTACATTTCAGATCCACAGCTAAGAATTCTCTAACTAATAATGAAGCCAAAATGGTTTTATAGTTATTATTTGATAATAAAACAGGAAAAGTAGCCTTCAGATCTGAAGGATTCCTCAAGTTAAATGGTTGCTTCTTTCACCATTCACTCTGTGTAAGCATGCTCTTCTCAATGGTTCCTCTCTCATTTTCCATACTGTATATACATATAATTTTACCTGGCATTCAAAACTACTATCCTCCAAAATGGTTGACGTTAGTTCAAAAACTATTATAAGCAATCCATTTTCTCAATCATAGAAACAAGCGAAGGGTTACACGTGAATTCATTAATACGAGTTTTATAGCCTAAAAAAATATTGAGAAATAAAATTACATATAATATTATTTTAAAGTAAATAGCTTTCCTCTAAGCTAAGCCCAAAACTGAAACTTTAAAAGCATTAATATACAGTTACCTTGTTCAGAGATGGAGTAAACTTAGGTGTACCCATGGATCGAATCATAAATGGTATTTTGCAGAGGCCAAAAGACATTTTCGCTTTCAATTCACAAACCAAGCCAAACAAAAAGACATCATATTCACAACCAAATCTGCTGGTGCTTAGCTGCATGTGATAAAAAAAAATAAAAAAATAAAAATCTTCACATGAGACAAATATCCAGTTCATTGATATAGTCATTCGAGATTCGCTATAATATTGCCAAAAAAATAAAAGGCTGTGCTATTTTCTCATGAACTCTTCCATGACTCAAGTAAGACAATATTAAACCAAGATGATCTGATTATATATCATTTAATGACTCAGCAATATCTGAATACACCAGAATACTCTACACTTTGTATGAGAAAAAAGAAACCCTAGTTACAAGATTCAACTCGCTACATAAAAAGGGGAAAAAAAACCCTAGTTGCAGATGGGTAAGTAGGGATTTCATCAAAAAACTTGAAGGAAGATGATGAAACTTCCAAGAAATTTTAGCAGCAAGAGGGCAAAGGGACAATACCTTCCTCCTCCTCCTCCTCCTCCTCCTCCTCCTCCTCCTCTCTCTCTCTCTCTCTCTCTCTCTCTCTCTCTCTCTCTCTCTCTCTCTCTCTCTCTGTAGATGGGCGGGTCAGCTAGGTTTGACCCGTCTCAAGGAAACCAAAAAATCTGACATTAGAGTAAGGCAGTATTCATCACAGCATGACAAAATGGGAAGTAGATGAAAGTTGCAAAACATTATTGGCAAAATGGGCAAAGGTTCAATATCTCTGTCTCTCTCTCAAGATCCCACCAGCTTCATGAAAACGCATAGACAAAAAAAAGAAGCAGGATTTAATCACAAAACGGTCTTGAGGATAAAAACTTTATTTGCCAATAACTCTACGAGGGAAAGGGTCAAGAAATCGCCCTCGTATATGGTAGATGCAATCCATGCCGCATTGAAACCCTTGATCTCAAATTTTTAGCAAAACAAGATGAGAAATCTCATAACAATATATGTCAAAAGTTCAGATTTCCACTCTTTCCTTCCTCCTCGTTATTTCTGAATAGATTTATAAAAAAAAAGCTGGTTCAACCCCCACTTCATAGAAACCGTAAACCTAGAAATGTTGAAAAGAATACATCATAGGTACATGAAATAAGAGATGCATACTCCATAAATTACATAAACGGTAAAGCAAGTCAAGGTGTATCGTGGCTCACCGCCCAAAGCATGATGTTAGAGATCTTGGAATCATTAAACTGCGCCGCGAAACAAATCCTTCCTCAAAATGCTGTCTGTTGACATTTTCCTCATAAGTTTAGTCACAGAAAAAATAAAAAAAAAAACAGGTATAACAGTTTAAAGAACAAACATACCATAACTTTTTATGGATATTATGGGGAAACACTATGGCCATGTAAGCATGTAAGCGAAGACAAAGAGAGAGAGAGAGTAGGTAATGAGAAGCAGGGTTCCGTTGAAATTAGGGTTTTTCGGGCCACCGACAACAGGTGAAGCTACCACATGATCTGATCTTTCCTCAACAAAGGAGGGATGTTTAGATCATGCTGGCAGCTTCAACTGATAGAGGGGCACGATAAGAGAATGTGCACTCTCCCTACTCGATTTATCTCTAGTAGGGTAGAGTATGGAAAGAGGGGAGACCTATAGAATGGCCTTCCCTTCTTCATCTTCTGCTAAAGAGTACCTAGAGAAGAGAGTATGAAATGGGAATAAATAGAGGCGTGAAGCAGAGGAATCAAAGGGCAATTAGGATTTTTAATTGGATAGAAGATGGAAGAATAGGTGTGAAATAGCTTCAAAAACCATAAGATAATGAAAACAAAAATAAAAGAAGTGAGGGTGGTCCATGGTGATGCAAATTGAATATTGTCACGCCAACAACACCACCATGCAGATTGCAGACAGGTTAGTGAGAGTTTCTAAATATTGTAAGAGCATTTATTAACTTTAGGGTTGGGGAGGGTAGGGGACCCTCTCTCTCTCTCCCCTATGAGAAGGCATCAAACCTGAGCCAAAAGAAGAATGTTGACACTAGTAGTATATAGGGGACCATTTTGCATGGCTTCTTATGTGTCGCATAAGGTTCACACAAAAAGAAGAAATAAAACCAACTCTCTCTTTCTCTCTCCCTCTCTCCCTCTCCCTCTCTCTCTCATTTAATTCATTCCTTTTAAGCATCTTTGATTTGTTCAGTGTCGATGGCTTTTCCTTCCAAACTAGCCATTTGTTAAATAGTTCTACATCCGATTGGTGCCAGCTGCACAATGGCTAATTATTACATATATATGATACAGATACTTAGAAAATGACTGGTGTGGAAAAAATTTATGATTTTCGGAAATTCTATCTTTTTAATTTTATTTTGTTCTCTTAAGCATGGTAGGTGTATAGATCAGATAACAACCATGATACATATATATATTTATATATATGTGTGTGTGTGTGTGAACAAGGGCAGAATTAGAATTTTTTTTCGTAGGTGCCAAAACTTAAAAACAAATGTTTTTACCTAATAATGTAATTATTATATTTTAACTTTTTTATATATATTTCTAAATTGAAGCACTATAGATATATTAGGATGCGAGATTAAATTTTTATTTGAAAAATAAGAACAGCTTATATTCAACATCAACAAAATATGCCCAAAAAAAAAAAAAAAGAAGATAAATTAATCATTTCTTTTAGACAAAAATTGGGTAGAAGTCACAATCCATTATATAAAAATTTTAAAATTTTATTGGATTAAAGCCTTAAGAAAGATTTTAAGTTGTGTGGAATGCCGGTAGAATAAATATTTACTACGATTTTACATATACATTACATATAAGAAGGTCGGACAAAAGCCACGACACCTCTCACTGCATGTGTAATTCCGCTCCTATATGTGCATACTCGGATGCACGCAAATAGTGCATTCTTTACAATGTTTTTAATATGTTCAAGTTCTATTTATTTACATAACTAATCTCAAATTTGAATACGAGTCATACTTAAGTAATTCGATTCTTTTACAGCACATTATGTGACAGCTTCAACACCAAATAGTGCATTCTTTTTACGATATATAGGATATAGTAAGAATTAAATATATATATGTTTGTATTTTTATTAGGTAAGCTCGGCCTAGGGTCAATCTCTAGGTATGATTTTATAAAGTAGATAAACGATATTTAACACAGTGGAATATTGTTTCAAGTATTTTCAAAACCATGATCAGATTTGCCCGAACTTTCAAGATTTTATTTGTTGATTTGGAGACCCAAATGGAATAATGAATAATCTGCTTTTTGAAGAAATCTCTCTCTCTCTCTCTCTCTCTCTCTCTCTCTCTCTCTCTCTCTCTCTCTCTCTCTCTCTCTCCTGTTTTAAAAATTTGTCATTCTCGGAACATATGCCATTGGATAATCGTGTAATGTTCATGAAACAATATCCCCTTTGTCTATCATGGATAAATTCTTCGTATCCGAATTACGTTTCGTCACTTAAGGTACCCACCAATCATTATTCAACACTAACGAAACTTTGCATCATAGATTCATAATGGCTATGTCCAGGCGTTGGCCTGGTGAGATTGATGTTGTACGGCTTATATTCTCTACATCTTCAGATACTATATGCTAAGCGCATATGAATATACATATAAATACACATATAACAACTTTTAAGTAGGCTTTTGATGCAAGGGAAATTCCATCAACTGGTGCTATAAAAGGCTACTTGTGAAATCATTTAGTTTGGTTCTCATGCTAAACTATCAAGTCTCAAATTTAATCTCATATTTCTTTGTGGTCATACAGGATTCGTATGTAACAGATGATTCTGTATGAGTTCAAGTAAATAGCCGATCAAAGGTTTAGACAATCTATAGTAAAAAAATGCATCAAGAGGCAAAATTTGTAGGCCGTTTGGAGGAAAAGATACCACTGGAATTTTTAGGGAATAGAAAAGAACATCAAATGCACAAGAAAATGGAAGAAAATGAAGTGTAAATAGCTAATACAGCCCTTCTTTCGAAGAAAAAAAAGAGAAATGTAAAACTTGACTATTATAGTGACATTCACATAATTTAGCCGTTGCTTCCATCATTTAGCGAGCGATTTGTACACTTGCGAGCTTGGCGAGGTCTGATATTATAAATCCTTACATAACATCGTACTGTCTTTTGATTTTCCAGGAAAACTGGTTGAATATCGATTTTCATATCAATACATAGGTTTTCTCTATTCGTATCTCTAGAATATTATATATACATATACATATACATATACATATACATATAGGTATATATGCCTCTATGCAAATAGAGCTCGATTTTATCTTTGTATGTGCCAGTTATTCTGACTTCCAATGTTATTCTTATAGTAGTTGCTAATTCATTTGAATTAAATAAAGGCAATTCTAGCCAATATTTTCAACAAAAACCTAAAATGGTTCAGACTAAATACTATCATATTATTTTTATCATTTTGATTTTTTTTATCTTCAAATGAAATCTACTGCATACTGAAGGAACAAAATATGGCATTGCAAGACAAATATATATATATATATATATATATTTGAATTTCATTTTCGATTTCAAAAACACTAGCACATAAACAATAAGCAATTACTAATGCAGTTTTCGCTATTGTGAACTTCAATTGTTACGCTGCTTTAAATCATTTCAAAGCAACTTGTTGCGTACACATATTGCCAACAAATGAAATATTCTGATCATAATTTACAGGTGGGAAAAAAAAAATCTTTTAGTTCAAGAAAATAAATTGCAGTCCTCTAAGGGGTTGACTTCCTTCTATGCCCATTAATTCATTCACTGACTTGCTTATCATATTCAATAAACTGACAGCCTAAGTTTACTATGAAAACTATGGGATGTGTCTAAGTCCAGTTCCTTTCCCGTCATTTCTCACTATATATATCTATATGTATATGTATACTAAAATAACACTATGCAAGTCTGAGTGATCAGTATAAAAAATGTGATTGAAATTATCAAAAATCTACATTTTTTAATATGATCAAGAGGAAAAGGTAAATTATTTTGTTCAGTAAAACTCGTATTTCAATTTGTTTTCTTTTGGGGTCACCAAATGAGATCAATATATGAAATGGGTATATAATCTTACTGTGACATAATCTTATTCATGAAGAGATTCCACTCAATATATTTATATATATGTATAGAAAGCCTTTTAATGATTTATTTCTCTTACTATGACATCTTACAAAATTCTTCTTATTTCTTAATATGTTCTTCCCATTAAATGAAATTAAACAACCTTATCTCTTAAGCTACCATATGGTTTATCACCAATTTTCACCTTTGAGGAAGTTCAGATTAAGATTAGCAGGGATTACAAAGAAGGCAAGATAAGATACAAGCTTTTTTTTTATTAACTATGGAACCTTTTCTCCTGATCAAGATTAAGACTCTAAAGGAAATGGTGAATTTAATGGATCTGAATGATCATAAACACTATTGGAATTCTTTGAGGGCTATATCATCTCAAAACAATCGACCCTAAAAAGAGGATTTTATGGGAGCCCTTATGCGGATGATAGCTCTAAATAGATCATACAGATTGTAAAAACACCACAAACCAATATATATATATATAAAGTCAACTGCAAGTTAGCTAGGCAACCTCAATGCACATGAGATCAGTGTAGAAAATGCATCTACCTAACCATGAGGAGAGGTTCACTAGTAGATTTAAGAACACCTGCCTTCACTTGCCAGGGTGCCACATGCATAAATAGATAGATAGCTACATATATTGTAGAGAGAGAAAGAGAGAGAGAGAGAGAGAGAGGTTGTTCTGGGCTTTGCAGTTTATGCAGTGTATATTTATTAACTAAGAAGAGGAGGAACAGGACCACTCTAGTCTACTATTAGTCTACTAAACGTTCTTTCAGCTTCTCTGCTGTTCTGAGAAGAGGACCACACTACCAATCTTGGCTTTATAGGCTCCTGAGGGTACAAACCCCAAGCGCTCTCTCTCTCTCTCTCTCTTTATATATATATATATATATATATTATGCAGCAACAAAAATATGACAACACTAGGCAATGTGGGGAAGTATGCAGCTGCAATTCATTAAATGGCTAGCCTATCTGCGGGTTGTGTATCATTCATGCTTACAGTCTTTCAGTTGTCTGCATATATCTCTATATACATTATCTATGGAACTACACAGAGGGAGAGAGACAAGGATGGTTCGGGATCCTAATCCAATCAAAATCTCTTAGTCGGTCTGTTATTTATGTTCTCAAGGTGGTACTCTCTCTCTGTCTCTCTCTCATGGTTTTTTCTTTATCAACAAAAAGATCATTACCTTTTTTCCTTTCGGCTGGGATCAGAGGGTTATTATTACAACACCTGCTGCACAACAAATAAGAAAAGAAAAGAAAGAGCAAAAACACCACCACCTTGGGGGATGGCACTGGTTTATTTTATTTTATAATATAAGTAGTTTTTTTTGGTATATTGTGTACATCTGACTCTTAGCTGTCTTAGTGGGGTTTGCCTTTTTGCTATGTCCTCAAATATCTATCTTTTGCATTTTTGGGTTTTGGAAGTCCATTACACATAAAAGATTGATCCATCAACAAAAATAAAGAAAACACATCCAACATCTCTTCTTATGTGGTATTTCTTATGTTTTGATCACAAAATTTTAGATTTCAAACATCGATTATTTGGACAACAGAGTAAATACTCTCAAAGTTCAAACCCAAGAAAACAATAGAAAACTCACCCTTCATTTCATTTTATTCATTCCTTGAAAGGCCATTACAATGGTTATAACCTCCATTATAAGGGTGGAAATGGGGCAGAGCGACGGGTTTGGTTTGAGGTGGACCTACAATATAAATAATATCCATCAAACTTAAACTTAAATCCCAAGACGACCAAAATAAAAGTGAGATGTTTGAATCCGCCCATTTAATCCAAAAATTAGTTAAAAAAAAAAATTTTTAAGCCACAAATAGGCATGTCAATTGGACCCGACTTAACTTGGGCCATAGTCTATTGGGCTTAGCAAACTCCCGCCATATGTTAGGTCAAACTGGGCCAAAATGTGAAATGAAGGCCCAAGCCTAACCCATAGCCCTAGGACTTCAACGGGCTATTTAGGTGGGTCTTTGGGCTAGGCCTTTTCTGCCAAGTTGTTTTTGTAGATTTATTTTAAAATTAATAAATTTAGTTATAATAAATTTGTATAAACTAATAAAACTATTAATTATATGAAAAATACACTATGATTCTATGAATTGTAAGTTTATATATATTTAATTTCTTTGAACTTATGTCAAAAACTTTACAGCTATATATATTATTGTATGTAATTAATAAGAATTAATAAGATAAATTATTTATACAATTACACTTACGAAATTAATCAACATTACGTGATTAAGAGTAGGGGTAAGAGTCACGAGTGTAGAGGAGGGTTTCATAAGCTAAACCCTCGGACTTGATCTCGGGCCTTGGGCTCAAGCTACTAGGAAAAGAGTCCAAGCCCACCCATAGGAGGTTTGGGCTTGGGCCAAGCTAGACCTAAGTCAAGCTCAAACCAAACTCGAGCAATCCAAGAGCCTTGAGCCCAATTTACATCCTTAGTCACAAAAGTGATATGTGTTTTTTTACTAGTATCGACTCTTAAAATCTTGATTACTAATTTTTTAATATTTGTTTAAAAATAAAATTAAATAACATAAAATCTAAATACATGTTGTATCTTAAAATATATAAATATATTATTCTACATATATTAAAGGTGGGCCTGAGCTTTAAACAAAAATTCTCCAGCTCGCCCATTAACATAATCAAACCTAAAAAATTCTCAAAACACTCTATAGAAAATGGACAAGCTCAGCGGGTCAACAGATCCACGGCCACCCCATTGTAGTCATTCATTTCACTTCTGTGCCATTATGACCAGATAATTGAATAGTTTCTCTACGCCCTATAATTTTAACATTTATGGTCAATTCTACACATATCCACAAGAACTCAAATCACAATGCGCATCACGGAATGGTCACAAGAAGAAAATGGGAACCGCCTGCCAACTTTTTGCAAAAGGTTTTGAGTCGAGAATTTTTGGAGTGAGTTCTGTGCCATGATTTTGGTAGTGATGACTCTCATTTCCCTTCGTGAGGCTCAAGGTCTCCATGTGGGTTTCCATAGCTCAACTGCTTAACAGAACACAGAAAAGGCATTCATTCATACCAAGGGACTTCCAAACAGGCCAAATTTTGAATTTCGGCATCCCTCAAAATGACCCATCTACATGCAAAAAACACACAACAGCTGACTGCATGAATGTAGAATAAAGCCAAAATACAGTCCAACTATTAACTGAGCCCTCTCTCATGGAATTTAGGTAAGCCAAGGATTGATGTCCTTAGGAACTCATGATTCGGGATCGAGAGGACAAAAATCAAATGTGTCTTTGCTCAAGGATCCGACAAATTAACGAAATACAATTGTACTTAGTCCAACATAGGACTCCACAAAATTTGTGCGCTGAAAATTCATGCAACCAGGCAAACATTTGAAACTACTGACCAAATCAGAATCAAGTTAGATCAATATATTCACAACTGGAAACAATTATTGAATGCGAAGTCCGAATCTGCAGATGAAAATTTGAAATGCTTTTTGATAATGTATAATCTCTATGAAAAGGAGAAATACATCAATGACTACGCACTTTAAAGGTCATGACTACATATTGCATAAACCTAACGTACCCCAATAGAACCACAATTCTCATTACGGCCAATATATCAGAGATATGGCAGATGTTGGATAAAAGCTCGTATAAAAGAAATAATTTAGTGAGGCTGCACTAATCAGTGCTACAGGAACGTCAAAATGACTCTAGGGCAAACCCGAATATTTGGTCCTGGGAATAAGGGATTAATGCAACTCTACAACATCCTAGGGCTACAAAATTTGGGAATGGGAAAGAATTATTACCTAGATCACAACTACTCTTGTTCGAAGCTTCTTCAACCAGTGAAAGAGCTTGTACGGGCAAGCAACATCTCATAGAGGTTCTTAGCTGTTGGACGATCAGTCGGATTATTCGTGGTACACCGGCGGTAAATATCAACAAGAAATTTCAAAGTTTCTGATTCTGCCTCTGGTCTCCCTGGCTCTGTGCCAGATTGAACCACTGCAGGCTCTTCTGGCAAACCCAATGCCTCCAGCTCGTCTGTCAGCGGTGGCCGTTTCCCCATCTGCTTAAATCAATGCAGTAATATTCGTATTAAGCCTAAAACTAAAAGCACTGTAACATGTTTAATAAGCATAATTGACACATGGACATTGCTTCAGTGTTTTGTGGAATTAAAAAATTATATTCATCAAGGGCACAATGCAGAGGGAGAAAGAAGCCGTACCTGTAGAAGGTCATGAATATCTGAAACTGACAACCCTGAATAAGGGACTTGCAAAGTCAACAATTCCAATAGCAAGCACCCAAACGACCAAATATCCACTTCCTGTAGCCAAAAAAGGAAGAAAACCTTACGAGCCAAATAATCGTAGTCATACTGGTGCACAAGAAGACTAACACAGAATGGATCACCCATTTGAATTTAACACATTGAGATGAAGTAAAAAACAAAGTAGTTCAAAAAATAATGCATTTATGTAGTGGTACGCACTATGCAAAAAGCAAAGAGACAATTGGTAGAGAGTACAAAATACGAGCCCCGGCTAGAAAATGGACTTTTTGCTCATATGAAGCGTGGAAGCGCCAATAGAATGACAAATGTCTAGTGCATTATCCAATTGATCTCTTTCCCTCCCTCCTAGGAACATGGACCCTCTAGCAAATGGTCCAAATCAAATGTGGCCGTACCACCATTGGTGGCCTCATTGTGTGCAATTGGGCCGAATCTTAGTGGTGCACTACTTTTGCAATCACCCTTCAACATTTCCCCTCTTGGTCCACCAAGTGATTATCTCCTTGAAGCCCCTTGCTTGAAAAATCATGCAACTTTGTGCCAAGGGTTTAATAGCCACTGCCGCCAAAATGCTATGCTACAGGATATATTTGCTCTTTCAGTGTAAACGCTAAAGATGGGTCGGTGGTTAGTGGGGGTTGGTATGCTGGCCAGTAATGTATGCATTATGGCATTCAACTTTTTATGCTTGCATGCAATCTACATCAGTGAATAATGAAAAAGACAACTGAACAGGGCATAATAGCTTCACCACCAGGGACCAATGAATACGGCCTTGACCCTATGGAAGTGCAGACTGAGGTGAAGTATGCCCATCAGGATGGGTAAAGTTGTCAATGTGGGTCACAGACAAAGTTGGACACCATCTAGAAGTAAACCACCAACTATGCTCTTGGCTCCCTTTAAAAAAATGTTCATAATATATTGGTTAAACATTATTCCACCATTTCTACGGTGACAAAAAAATTTCCCAAATCAAATTTTTTGATGAAATCCTCTGCAAGCAGGGAAAACAAAATTTAGACAGAAAATTTGCCAAATCAGTTTTGATTTAACATAACCTGAGTCTTTAATGCCTCTAGGGCAACTGAGAAGTATATTTTTTTCCCGCTGTAACATATCCTAATTGATGTAGATTCAAATCCACATCTATAGTTTCTACATAATCAAGCAAGATTCATGTGTCATGTGACTTCAGCTTCATCTACTTGCTACAAATTCCAATACCTAAGTAAGCATCAAAATCAAACTTCAAGTTTCTCCATCAAGTTAAAATTAATCCCTTCAACTATGGTCATTCATGGTAAAGTGCTAATATACTAATAACCTAAGGGCATGGGCACGTTAAATCAACAAATACGAAATTCTGGTTTGAGACACTCCAAAGCTATATTATACTGCCCAGTCTAACACATTATCCTATTTATATGATATTGCTCATATACCAGCAATCATCCACACTAACTATAAGATATGAATCAAAGCAGGTACATAGACCCTAATTGTTCAAATAGAAGAGCAATGGATACTATCAAACACGTCATAACACACCAATTTAAAAAATACCATACAATGAAATAATTAGGAGAAAACAAAAGCAAGAAGGTAAAAAAATGCTACTCCACAGTGCTGATCCCGGTTAGTTAAGGGTGCTAGGAAGGGTGGAGTCAGTGCACGACTAACCTCCCTGTTAGTAAACTCTTTGCCCTCAGACACCAGTTATCAGTCTCATGCTTGGAAGCCCAAGCTTTCACAATTGCAACAGGTAATGGCTCCTCAAAAAAGTAAAATAATGGGGAAAAATTAGAAGAGCAAAGAAAGTAATTTGAATTAACATGATGTCATGGATCATGTCTGAAGCCATCTTAAATCCTGTTATCAACAGTCCACGCTCCTCAAACCTTGCATCATCATATAAGCACTACCTACCAGAAAAGTGGGGGTGTCATCGGCATTCCTTAATCCATCACAGACAATGGTAAGGACAAAAAACAAATGTTTTGTCCCAATAATTGAAAGGGATGATGCCTTCAGGTAAACCACATTTCATCTGCTTCAGCAGCTATATGTTTCTAGAAGACGGCAGTTCTAAATTTTAACCCCTTCCTAAAAGAAAGGAAAGGATTTTCCAGTTTGCAACCAATTAAGCCTATCAAACAAAAGTCAAACACTTAAAGTTTCGGTCAAGGGAAAGTAGAAAAAATATTTTCCCAACCACAACGTTCTTGTGTACAGTTCAGCCAACCTCAAACTCTCCCTCCTTTTGGATAATCCAGCCAAGATATTGGCCACATTTTGTCTCCTCTGGTCCTGAATATGGACTAACATTTGAATTCTGTGCATATGCATAAATCTTCTCTGGTAGAACTTTCTACTAGATATTTCCTTGTATCTTCCAAAATGGATCCTCTAGTCATTGCTGAATGCATATCACTTGCAAACAACACACTACCACTCATCACCTCATGCATCTTGTGTGCGATAAATTAATCATCCCTAACCTACAGAAAGAAAATCATAAGCTTCTTTAGCACAGTTTAATTATAATTAGTAAAACATCTGTCACCCCACCAATTAATCCCCCACTGGTTATTGCTGCATGCATATCCCTGAAGTCAACAAAACCATATGTTGAGTTTGCTAATATATGCAACCATCCATACCGAAATCTTTTACATGGTATGACGAAACTGCAAAGATTCTTCCCTTCCTGTCCATCAAGCTCATTCTTCAATTATGAGATCTTTGGATTTTCACAGCGTAAATTGAAATAGTTTCAGTGTGTTTGATTGTAAAGCAGGAGATAAAACTGCCAGACATTGCTCTTTCTTATCATAGGATCTCTTGAAATGCTCGAACAGACAAATATCGTTTCCAAACATTAATTCCAGACTTCATAAGAAACCGTCAAGCCATAAGGCCTTTGCTGTTTCACCTTGGATAACCTTCTTTCTTTTTTCACAAGAAACAACTGAATCAGAACAACCAGCTTACAACTTTAGACAAGTTTCAAGAGATAGCAAACTAGCACCACGTTTTCAAAAATAAAATAAAAAAGAAAAAAGAAAGTAGCGTACCAACCAGCAAAAGACATAAGATTGCTATTAGGAATATATATATATATAATAGGCATATATATCCAGAAGCCAGGGCATAAAAAGGGATCTAAAGAAATATACATTCTTGTATATAGAGATGTATTCTAAAGATATTTGATATATTTAAGCATATATGTATTTATTTATATCTATATGGTGTTGTGCATCTTAGTAAAATTTCTTACACAAGTAATTGAACCAATAGTGCCAAATAGATGCTTTGCGACTATGCCATTCTTGGCAACGGTGATCACCGACGAGAAGGTGATGGCCATTTACCATAATACATTAACTAGTGATTTTTTTTCATTGATTTTTTTTTCTTGGGTGGTTTGTTTGGGGTGTGGCCGTGTGGGGTGGGTTTCTGGACTTGAGAATAACTGATAAAGTAACAGAGGAAGAAACTCACCAGCCCATACACATCAGGCTTATGCATTGCCTGAAACACTTCAGGAGCCATCCAACGAGGTGTTCCAACACAAATATTTGGTGGAGGTATTCCAGTATGAGCAATACAGCATGAATGCAAGCAAGAACGAAGCGGGACTGCTCTATCAAAATCACAAAGCTTGACAACAGGTGTTCCATCAGGTCTCCCAATATCCAGATCAATCAAAATATTTTCACTCTTTATGTCACGATGAATAATGTGTTTAGAATGCAGCTCCACCAATGCGCATGCAACATCTCTAGCAATATATAATGTCAATTCCACCCGGACATGCTTCTCACCCGCTCTAGATAGCTCCTCTACATACCTCTGTTAATAACGGGCATGAAGATGGTTAAAGAATAGACATTGAAAGCCAAGTGATTCAAGCAACCAAGAGGAAAAATAGTAATATTAACAATTTATAGAAAAATCACCTTTAAGGACCCCCCTTTTATGTACTCCATCAAGATAGCAGACTGCAATATGCGCTGCTCTGGATCTCCGTCTAGCGACTGAACCCACTTGGAAGATATCTGATGACCATAAATTTCTACAATGCAGGAGTGTTTCTTCAAAGCATCTAAAATCCTTACCTCCCCCAAACAACTGTACTCAAAATTTCTAATTGCATCCAGAGAGGTCCCGCCTACTTCTAGAGTACGCACCTGTAGTATTGAACAAGTTAGACATGCCACATGCCAGGCCTTTTTCTTTATTACATTTAGCATCGTAGTCTTAACTCAGTGTGATCAGGATAAATTTTTAGTAAATTTCAGGAACTAATATTGGCACCACGTGAAGTGTACAAATCAATCTTCAGACCTTAAAAGGAAAACAGAAAACTGAAAGATACAGCTAATGGATAGAGCTGATTAGTATATGCAAAGACAACAGTCATTTAAAAATAAACAGCATTGAATATAGAAGCAATAGTTAGAACTACTATAGAATTTATCATGACCAAATGCTGGTAAAGAGTAAATATGACTCCAAGAGAGAAGCATACAAAATAGCAAGATACACAGGGATCAGAATTAGCAAGAAACACACCTTCGCTACAGCCTCAGCTGATCCAAAATCGCACCGGACGAGAGTACTAGATGCTGCTTTTTCTATTTCATCACATGCAGACAGAGAAGGAAAGGAGCAACTTAGTCCAGGATCGCTTTCCGTCACATGAGGAACATTAATCCGGCTCAGAGGAATGTATCTGAAACAACAAACTTCCCCATCAGAAACTACAGTTATAGCATGCATGGCCACACGCACAAACATAGCACTCTCCAGCAAAAATGTAACTAGTCCTCAAGAGGGACAAATGATCAAAGCAGATAGAACTTAGAAATTATTCAGATTCCTTCTTCCTCACATGGCACTAGTCATGATTGACAGACCAAGAACCTTGTTTGCATTAGCATGATAGCAATCTATACCAGTAATATGAAGTATGATCAAGTTACCCAATGATATAAGCAGAAATCCTCCTCTTTTTTTCCTTTTTTCTTTTGTCTTTTTTTTATATGTAATGACATTAGTAACAGTCTACATATCGTTAGATAGGATAAGGGCTATGGTACTCTATTTCAACTAGTGAAAGCTTAATCATAGACAGGTATGTATCTTATGTTACTTCATAGGGAATAGCTTTACTTGTTCTACTGCAGAGTCATACGCAACCACGCAAATAAGAATGCAAGTCCATATGCCTATCTAGAAATGGAAAACATAAACAGCACCAAACAGACAACCGAGAACATTATAAAGCATTTACCTGCAAAAATATTCTGGGTCTGTTTCCTCCCTTATATCATGTGGATGACATGCATCAACTATCATGCGAACCCATGCATCTCCCCTCTTGATAACAATGACATTCCACGCATGCGGGGAGAAATCTAAATAGCCCCGAACAAGTTCACAAGGTATTCGAGGCTCCATCCGGTCACAAAGATACTAGAGCAAATTATGGTTTGTCAGTTCACAAGAAATAAATGTAGGAAGAGAATAGCACAAGAATCTAAAATTACATATGAAACAAATGTACAGTAAAAAGAATCACCTTCATAAGCAATGCTCTATGTCTACACACGCCAAAATGGAGAGCCCCAAGAGGAACCACGATGGAATTTTGTCTTGCTTTTATAGATTGAAGAGATTTCTCACAGAGATCAAGGAAAACAATATCTTCTACACTGTCTGAACTCTGTTTAATGGGTTTTTTCATACTGTCACTGTTTCCAGTTGGGCAGGTACAGACAAAGGGCTTTTTATAGTTTGAACCAGATACAGCTTTTCGTGTCCTCTCAATGACTGCACTTTTATCACTACCCCCAAAGTGGTCAGATACAAAAAGGGCAAGCAATGATGCAATCTGCAAGTTATCACTTGCAAACTGTTCTTTTTCTTTCGTTGAACCATTAATCTGCTTAAAATGGAACACTAATGCTCGAGCACACAGTGCAAGGGCATCCAACTCTTCATCATTTTTCCTGAAGGAAGTATAAATAATATCAATCCCTACACAAGGGTAAAAGGCAAACATTTAATTCCACATCAAGCCTGTGTAGTATAACGAATTACCTGTCTAAAAGTATGACTTCACGTGAGTCAAGATGCAGATTTTGCTCATAACTCTCAAGTGGCATGAAGGGCCGATCTCGTCCTGCATCATAAAAGCCATCTGGCAGATGGTCATCAATGCTACAGAAAGATGTGTTACTATATTTGCTAGATAGATCTGAGTGATCATCAGTTGGTCTCCGAGATTTGCTAGGTTTGGGATTATTAAGATCCCTATCAGGATGCCTTTTTGACTTTGGAATACTGTTGCATAATGGCAAAGATGAGCCTTCATCCTGCAACCGAGCAGCATCCGAAATAGCGTCTAAAGATGCATCACATTCCGTACATTCATTTTCACCCTTTTTACATATTTCACCAGCATTAACGGAGACACATGAGCAATTATCTACATCATACTCCTTTTTTGAACTCATATCATCTTCGACACTAGTAATTTCACACTCGGCTTCTCCAGAATGTAATTCTTTATTATCAATGTCAGGACCTGGAATGCCTGATGAACTTGCGTGAGATTCAGAAGCAAGGACAGCATGTTTGCATGGTTTGCATTGGTCAGGTGCTTTTTGTGCCAATAACTCAGCATGATCTTCACCTTTCCACTTCCTACTGCTGTTTAAACGTTCTTGGCGAGCTCTCTGTTGTAAATAATATCGCCGTTTCCATCCCTTGCCAGACTGCCGTGCCGTCAAACATCGACTGTTTGATGAGGATCCGATTAAATGGCTCGATGAGGTAATAGGGAAGTCTAAAAAAGCACAAAATATACAGTTAATGAAAGTTTGTTTGAAAAAAAAAAAACAAATACAAACAAGCCTATCACCCTTGCCAAAGAGGGCGGGAGAAGAGAAGGAAAGGAAAGGAAAGGGAGGGGGAAGGAACAAAAAGAAAAGCCAGGAAAGGAAATGTCTGACAAAGAAACAATCCCATGATTATTTCTAGAGGCCTCACCTTTTCTAGATACACTATCATCAATCTCCTGAAAACCACCTTCAAATACATCCATTTCAACAGCAGAACTGATGAATTCATCACTGGCTAAGTCTTTGCCGTTTCCCTCTAAATTGCAGCATATCCATGAAGGTATTTGACAACAACTGAGAAGCTTATTGTACTATAAAGAATAAAGAGCACCAATAAACATGTTAAGTTTAAAAATTGGGACAATGGTGTGCAAAACTATAAAAATCTAACCAATAAACCACAGATTCATCAACCTGAGGGGAAAAAAGTTCCATTTATACAAATTACTTCCGCGAAAAATTCAGAACATATCAGAAACAACATGGCAAAGTAATTAAAGCTGCACACAGTTGTCAATATATATGTATATATACATTTAAGCAAAATGCATGCAGCTACCAACACAGTAACTGCCTCAGGGGAAGGGAAATTGGACTCGTGAAGGAAAACCAAAACTAGTATGTCAAAACAACTACTACAACATGTCATATTGAGAAAACAAATGTCAATAAAGCCATTTTTTCAGCCATTATCTGCAGTTAGCACTTACAAGTATATTAACATGCGAACTGATATTAGACAAGGGAACATAAGAACAGACGAACCTACAAAAGTGATACAAGGTCAAGTGAATTCTATACAAAATGATATTGTTAAAAGACTTCTGTACAAGCAAGTCCAACACAAAAGGTAGATGAAAAGAACATCTATCATTCTTGACTAATGACAGATTAAAACTTTTAGCGAAACATGATGAGCTATGATTATAATAAAAAGACATTCCCAATGCCGAGCCAAAACAGTTGTTATGAAGCTCACTGAGTTAATCAGGGGAAAAAGGGCCCAAAATACCTAAGCGAATCACAAAGACAAGAAAATAGTATGAACTTCCCTAGAATGGAACCATAAATCTCATAATAGACCATAAAAACTTGGTCAAATCATTTTTCATAGCAGATAATACAAGTTTAAAAAGGACTGTCGCACCATATTCCTAGTTAATGGTCATTAATATGTACCTGAAGATTTAGTATCTGAAGGTTATGCATTGAACCAAGTTCAAGACATCCCAAAGATGCCAACCTATTATTTGACAGGTCCAAGATCTCCAATCTTTGCAGGGACGACAAACCAGAAGGTAGTTCCACCAATTTATTATTTGTGACTTTCAATGATATCAAGGCATTTAAATAGGTTATCTCTGTTGGTAAACTCCTCAACTTATTGAATGAAAGATCTAGATACTCCAAATTTTTAAGACACCCAATTTCTGGAGGAAGGTATCTGCAGGTGAAACAACAAACAGAGCATCACGACTTTCTCCAAGACACAATACATCAACAAACATAGAGAGCAAGATTTAGAAAACTGAACTGAAATATATAGTTATGCCACAATTTCTTGGACTCGTATTGATAAAAATCCTAGAATACTCAAGACAAATGAAAAAAAGAGCTCAACAAGTATAGATCCTTTGTTTCCATACTTTCATCTAATAGGGAACTTCATAATTAAATGTGGTCCATCACTAGTTTCCCCTGAGAGCATGGTCCCCCGAGAAAGTGGTGTTAGAATCAAAGTTGTTGGCTCTTTGTATCTGCGTCCAGAGGTGCTCAAACGGTCACTCTGTGGGTGAAGGGATGGCCCTGGCTATGATGGAGTATGTGCAGAGGTGCTAAAATGGTCATTGTGTGAGTGAAGGGATGGACCTGGCTATGATGAAGTATTTGGGACACCAAGAACTTGACCATGTCCTTAAATCTCCTAGACATTTGAACCATTCTGCCTTCAACGCACAAAGTTGTCAAAACTCATTCCCACCCAACAGCTAATACAAGTCTCTATGAGCATTTTTAGAACCTTGCAGCAGATACAACATATTAGTACAACTTATAGTCCATTCTATCCTTCCATCAGCTTTCTATTTTTGTCCCCAATCGCAAGCCACCGAAAACCTCACACGGACCGTATGGATGTATAAGTTGTCCTCATCAGTTCCTACTTGGGCAGTCTACTCAAGGAAATTCTAACTATTGTTCATGCAGTTCTTAACCAATAATAGATTCACCATATATCCATAACTTAACAAAAGGGGAAAAAAAACAAATTTCATCCTAATACCATGGTTGTTAAACTCCCGATCAGGTCTTACGATCCTATGATTTTACAATCCATTTTGACAAAATCAATCCTGATCCTACCCGATCTACTTTGGAGGTAGGATCTTACAATTTTGGTGTAGGATGTAGAATCCCGATTTGGATCCCGATCCTATCCGATCCCATTTCTAAACTTTGTTTTCCTTTATATGTCAAGTTTTTTTTTGGTGTTATTTTTATGTTTGCGGCCTACCCCTTTTATACTAGGTTCAAATCTTACAAAGTACATTCACCTTTCTTCATTGCAATATTCAGAAAAAACTAGAGCGCTAAAGGTATATAAATACTTATTCAAGCATCTCCATCTCTAACTCATTCCACTCTTCAACAATAATTCATCTACTCAGTCTCACTCTCTGATTTTGTGTAGTTGATTGCTCAAATACATTTTTTTCCCTTACTTTTCTCAAGTTAATCAAATAGCTTAAAATCTTTTTTTTTTCTTTTCTTTTCTTTCTATATATATTTAATTCTCGTTTTCTTCTTTTTTTTTCCCTCTAAACTACAAAGCTCTTATTCAACTAATTTTGTTTCTTTTTTCATGGATCTTTTTTGTAATATATAGTTCTTTTTTTCTTTTATAATATTATACAATGTACATATTTATGTGATTTATTATTTTTTTAACATTATTTATATTTTTTGTATAACTTAAGCTCATTTTGTATCTAGTTCTAATAAGTATTAATCATGTAGAAATTATCATGCATTTTTTTCTTTATTTGTAGGATCTTACGATCCTCAATCCGATCATACGATTCAATCCTATTAACTCCTCGAATGATCCAACGTAGGATTTCAATTTTGACAACTGTGCCTAATACAAGTCTTTATGAGCAATTGCAATTTATTACACTAATAAGCAGCCTACAAGAAGTTGAATGAGATGCATGAAACATACCTTAATGCAAAAACAGTTTCTGCATTTATCTTTATAGTATATTCTGCGGATCTACTGGTCAGTAATTCTTCTTTTCTTTTAATAATTTGAGAGCCACTGGGTAATAGACGTTTTTCTAGACTGGCAATGAGAAAGTAACTGGTCCTTTCTTCAGATGTGACGGAGGATAGGTAAAGATTCATAGGTACAACTCATATCCTTTTGAGTGCACCTGTCCAACTATCCAGTTTGAATTCACATTGTCAAGTGAAAAATGATAAATGGACCACTCTTTAACTCTCAAATCAAATTACACAACTGCACTGTTCATCTCATACTAAGAATCAGTTTGGAGTTTGGCATCCCATAAAAAGTCATTAAGCAAAATAACTGTTGACACAAAGCTTACTGGGTTTGGATCATTTTGTTTCATCAATTTATGAAGTGCAGAGATCACAAGAGGACTTACCTGATAGAGAAGTGACAAACAGAGAGCTTCGACAGGCACTTAAGCCCAGCAATCTCACTCAACAAAGGAAACGCCGAGGGCCTGGGAGGCACCTTGCAAAGCTCAAGCTCCTTCAAAGACTTTAATTTGTGCACCGGAAAACCAGTCAAACTTGGAGAAGATATCTTCACCTGCAAGCATTCCAGGTCAACCAAGTTCCTAAACTCTGTTGGAAACAAATTAATCTCGTTCCCGAAGAATTTCAAAGTCTTCAACCTTCCGAGACCGCCCAGCCACCGCGGAATCAAATTGAACACATTCTTATACATATACAATCCCTCAACGGAGCCCTCCGACCCGTTTGGTACTGAAAAATCCAAACTTTTTCCAGAAACATCAAGAACAGAGTCGTAATTAGCATTATCTCCACTCAAATTGGTCTCCAAAACTTCCGATTTTTCGGCTTTTTCGACTTCTGTCGAGGGATCCTCTTCTGTAACTACTGTTTCGTCCGAATTGACGACCTGCATTTGCTTTCCAATCTTATATGTGTATAAACCAGAGAGAAACTTCTAGAGAGAGAAAAAAGTAAGGAATGAAGAATTTAGTAGATTTTTCCGAGGAATTTGAGAGTTTGGGTTAGGGTTGATAGGCTTGACTGAGATATCAGCGGACAAAAGAAAGACGACGGAGACGATGAGAGAGAGAGATGACGCAACGCATATATCGTATATGCAGAAGATATTCGCATATCTATTTGAGTATATGTAAACCCTAGAGAGAGGAAATCGAATGAGACTGTGAGGAGCAAGAGGAAAAGAAACAGAAACGCTCATCTATAAGTTTGACAGAGAGAACAGAGAGAGAAACCCTAGACTATAGAGGAAAACGTTTTGGGGAACTTTTACTTGCAAGAGACGCCTCTCAAGCTTTTCCCATTCAATGGGCCATCACCGTAGTGAAACGTCAGAACTAACCTTACCTTGATGGGTAGTTTTGACATTTCGGTGAATGGTACTAAATAATTACAGACCAAATACACTTGTTTACTTGAAATTATAAACTGCAATAGGGGTAAAAGTGGGATAAACTTTCAAGCATGGGCTCATTTTAGCGACGAATTGACTCAATTTATTACAATATACGATATTGTAAGTGTGGTCGCTTTTTAAAAAGCCGAGTATTCAGACACTTAATTTTTTTAACAAAAAGTATTAATAAATATTATTAATTAGAGATGCAATAGCACCCAAAAAAAAAAAATGCGAAGTGTGTGTACAAAAGACTGAACTTTACTTTAAATATAAAATTTTTAGGTTAAAATTGACTGTAAAGAAATACAAACTGAAATGTCCCCAAAAAAATGTGTAAACAATCTAATAAGCTATAACAAAATAAAAAATAAAAAAAAAGAGAGACAGAGAGGAAGTGTTGGTATCATATGAGATCTGAACCTGTGATTGAACCGATCAAGGCACCAACACCAGTTTAATAATTTACCAGTTTAATTATGGTTCAACCAGTTACACAATAAATAAATAATAAAAATAATAGTTAAAAAAATTATCAATGGATTAAATGATACTCTCTTCCAAACAATAACTCAAAATAAGTATAAAAATAAATATATTATAAGAAAAAGTATACAAATAAATAAGTATGAAAATATTCAAGTGAACTTATTTTTCTCTCTAATTTAATATTTTTTAATCTAGTGTCCACTAGTATTTTTATTTTTAAAATAAATAGAGTAAAAATCGATAATAATATGTATTATTAAGAAAATAATGTTCATTATTTTTTTACCTATTCTATTTTTTTTTCTTTTTCTATCCTATATCATCCTCTTTCTCATCTTTATTTTTTCTATTTTTGATTTAGTTTATAGTTTATAAATTTTAAGTATTATTTTTGTAGTAATTATATTGATATATCCAATTATAATCTAAAAGGCATATAGAAACATAAGTTGAAATAGAAAATAATGCAAAGTAAGAAAGTAAGATTGTGCATTATTCGCCTTTCTTATTTTTTTGTACCCTTCTTTTTTTTTTCCTTTTTTTTGGTTTTAGTTTAAATTTTTTACTTTTTTATCATATTTTTTATCAAAAAACCACAAAGAACATGTTTCTAAAGAAATATATGATTTTAAATCATGCTTAATTTATGCTATTTTGACTTTTTTTTAAAAACCGTTTGTTTTTCTAAATACCAACAAGTTCACTGAGTTTTTAAAATATAGGCCGGTTTTTTCGGTTTAACTCGATTTTTATGTATTTTCAGTATTTTAATTGAACCGGATCAATTTAAGATCCGATTCCTAATTCAACCGGTTAAACCAGTTGATCCAATCTGATTCTGATAACTATACCTGGCATTGGTCTCTCTCCCCCCCTCTCTCCTGTTGCAAAGTGATGATGGGATGATATACATTAGGTGGTTCCCTATGGCCTCCCAAAGAGGTTCAAACTCAGGATTCGATTATTGTAAACATGAGATTTCTCCCGATACTTTGGCATAATAATTACTTAATTTGTGTGAAACAGAGAGACCACACAGATCCTAGGATTAGTCAACGTGCACACAAGTTGCCTCGGACACCTGGTTAGCAAAAAAAAAAAAGAACAGTTAAGGGATATGAACTTTCACACTTACAAAGTAATTTTAGTTATCACAAAGGTAATGAAATAGGATTTCAATTTTAAATTGTAAAATAGTAAGCTTTATTTTTTCCTTCTCACCAATATATATATATATATATATAGAGAGAGAGAGAGAGAGAGAGAGAGAGAGAGAGAGAGAGAGAGAGAGAGATCTTTAATTAATAGAACAACTTGAAAAATTCAAGCAAAAATAAAAAATAAAAAAAAGGAAACCTAAAAAATATGCTATACATGTGTCCCTTAGCCCCTCATGTTTGTTGTTTGATCCAATTAATCCCACTAGTCACCCCCATAGGGCCATAGCCCCACCGGAGTTATGTTCTATGGCAGCAATGTAGAAACGAATGACAGAAGGATAATATTTAACTTAAAATCATTCTGTTATTAGCAATTTTTGTTTTTCCTCCATTTTTAGAAGTTAGTTTCTTTGTTCTGGTAATATTCAATTTTCAATTCTAATGTTTTGTTTCTCTCACTTTTTTTTTTTTTTTTTTTTTTTTTGCCCCACAACACCCCCCCCCCCCCCAAACGGCTCCAATCAAGTATGTTTTCGTTTCATTTACATTTTCTTTTTTTTCCATTTTTGGATACAGAAGTTTGGGCCTTTGATTATTACTTTTTCGAGCTCATACAAGACGACCTTGTCCTAATACATGAACAAAGTAAATGATTGTATTGCAAAAATGCAATCTTAACTCGTTAATTAGTGGAGCCATTGCTGTGAATCTAATCGTCCCAATGGGCTTTGAACAGTTCCCATGCCATCAGGACAGCCAAAGCCCCCAATCTGTCCGTCCGGACAGCCGCCACACCCGTCCGAACTGTTCGCGATGGGCAACTTTGAAAAATTCCGTATTTTAATAGATTTTCTTGTAAACTATATATGGGTCAAAACCCTAATTGTAAAGGGTTACGTTTTTAGAGGTTAGAAGAGAGTTTTGAGAGCTTTGATAGTTTGTTTTTGAGTTTTCCTTTCACCATTATTGTAATTAAGCATTCGTTCTTCAATAAAATTTATGATTTTCATTATGATAAGTAGTAGCTAATTTTATTCTTGACGACGAACATGAAAATTGTTTGGGGATTGATAGTTTAACAACGTATTTTAATGGGCTTTCTTGTTTTATCATTTACTCAATGAATCTTCTTCTTCTTCATTCTTTTCTCTTCGAAATCAAAAGTTTATAATCAAATCTTTGAGTATTCATACACAACGTTACTTTCGTAGAAGTATTGCTTAGATTCTTGGTATGAACATTTCAAATTTATTTTCTAAAAATACTGAAAGAAGTTGAGGGAGATTCTAAGTTAGTTTTAACCGCGAAATCTTTCGATTCAACGACATAAGTTGTTGCCGTTGAATTAAGTTAAAAGAATACTTTAGGAAATCATTAGTCTTCCAAGCAATTGAATCGTTATTAGCCAATATCCTCTTTTACTTATTAAAACAATAATTTTTATTCTATCATTAGATAATCAAATCAAATCATTTTTTTTTTCTCTTTTGGAGTTGTTTTTGTGGGCTTTTATCGATTTAAAGTGAGATTCTCCACACACCGACTATCTTTTCCATAAATCAACCTCAGACTTATCAAGTTTATTACTGTATCGCAACCGTGCACTTGCGAATTATCACACTTTCTTGAACAATTATTAAACTTAATGCATTGTATGAATAATGACCGAGCAGAAAGAGGAGTGAGCAACAATTGAACAAGAGACCTCATAACTCATAGATATTTATATAATTGACATAATTCCTATACTTGTGATCGTTGGATTATGGGCAGTTGCTAGGCAAGCTAGAATCACCAGCACCCCTTAATGTCATTGTGGTCATTGATCCTAAACAAAACCATTTTATGGCCAAATCATTTGGTTTGAACTTATTTATCAAATCTAAATTGGCCAAGTAATTGTGTTTTGAAGACACAAGAGACTTAAAGCTGTGTCTTCAAAACATAATTTCTTAGATTTAAATCATCACAAAGAAGTTGTGTTTCAAAATACATCACATAAACATTGTGTCAACTTGAGTTTGGTACCAAAAGCATTTTTTTTACAGGCATTTGGCTTAAATGCAAGTACAACAGCTAAAAGCTATAAGCTAGCGGCCAGAAAGCCCATAAAAGAATGCATCCAAATGATAGCTCAAATTATGGAAAGCATCTACTGCAAAAGCTAAGCATCTCTAACACAACTAGCTAAAATAGCTAGTCAAAATATATACTAAAAAAATATCATCTATATTTTAACTAGTTATTTTTTAATACATTTTCTAACAATACTCTCTATTTTAACTGGATACTTATTAAACTATTTATTTTTTAGCGCACACTTCAAAAAAAAAAAAAAAAAACAAGGGAAAGAAAAAGAATGATTAAGAAAGAAACTAATATTTTAAGTTTAGAGAGTTAAATAGTGACTCTTTACATTTGAAGAGCTAAGAACAACTCCAATACAACTCTCTATTTTAGAGAGCTAAAATATTATATTATATTACACTCTATTTTAGAGAGTCACTTTTAAGATGCAACTCCAACACTACTTTTTATTTTAACTAGTCACTCCAACTAACTATTATAATTTTTAAAAAATAATGCTACATTACATACCATGTCATTATCGTAATGGTAATGTAGAATGATGACGAGACATACTATATCATCAAAATTTTAAAAAGTACAAAAAAATTTTAAGCCAAAGTGCCACGTCTTAAAAAAAGGGCCAAATTTTTCCAATGGTCATTTTTCAAATGAAGTGACAAACGACATTTTCCAAATGAAAGTGTCAGACGGTCACAAAAATTTTCAACAATATAAATAAGACTATTTTCTCTTCTCATCTTTACAAATCTCAACTACAAGTTCTCATTTCTTTCTTCTATTTTTCTCTATGGCTTGCAATCGTGTAGTTAATATAATTTTTAACAACTCTAATTTTGATGATGAATTGGAGACGTTAACAATTGTTGTTACGCAAGAAGAAAAACTCAATACCGTAAGACAACCATGATTACATCGTGGTTCTATTCAAGGCCATTCGATAATTTTTCGAGATTGGGTTCAAGGCCGCGAGTGACTTTAAAGATTGGATCTGTACTTTGGAAAATCACATAGTATGATGGGTCTGGTTTTGTTTTAATGCTATCCAACAATGAGAAATGCATTGCAAGGACTATCTTCCTCAGTATTGTTCTATCGTCATATTGCTAGCCAACAGCATGGGGAGAAATGCATGCAATCTTGTCTTATAATAAAAAGCAGGAAACAAAAAATGAAATACTTTTAACAGAAACATTGCCGAACAAAGGATACAGAGCAACCTTGAGGGAATATAAAGAAGGCACTAGCACCACCATTCCTAAGGACAACATTTACAATTCCTAAGGACTAGATTCATTTTTGCAGTACTCGAACAATGAGTGCATGGCTATGAAAAAACTGCAAAATCTTCAAAAGTTACAAAAACATTCACCATTCAAGGTACACATTACTTAACACACGGATGGTTTCTCTCTTCATTTTTTTTTTTTTTTTTTGTTTTGGGATTGGATACTCTTCCAGACTTCCAGGATTTTTGTATTCAATATCTTCTTGTGTATAATAGAAAACATCTTCAGCTTGACATTTTAACAAACAACTTATCCGCAAATAATTAGAATTTATACAAATGTAACTTCCAAATGCTTCAAAAGAACCAGATTAAGATAATATGACAATTACACTAACAATAACACATCCCAAAGGGCAACAAACAGATTCAGGAAAAAGAAAAAAATATAATCACAAACTGGGGAATGCAATCAGATTTCACCACGAGGAAAGTTCATCAAGGCCATTAACCAATTCAGGAAAAAGAAAAAAAATATAATCAGATTTCTCAATACATGTGAAAATCTGAAAAGAAAAATAAGCATGGCTTCTTGTGAAAATGCTGAGAATAAAAAATAAAAAACGAAAATCGAAATTTGTACATTGCAGCTGTGAGGAGATGAAAGAAATTTATATGAGGATTTTTAGAGATGAGAGGGATGGTGAGGAGAGGGAAAAAAGAGGGGTTTATGAAGTGGGGAGGGGGATTCAGGTTCTTTGGGTATGGGGAAGGGTTTTCAAAAGCGAGGGGAGGGGGTGAGAGGGTTTTTCCAAGGAACAGTGGAGAGGGGAAAGGGGCAGAGGAGAGAGAGAGAGAGAGAGATTCCATACATATTGAAGAACCAAAGATTGAAGTTAAAGCTTGGTTGATTTGTGCCCTAGCCCTTGAAGCTTTGTGCGGGAAAAATGAAGAACAGGCTCCACGTTCGATTAGTAGCGAACGCTACTTTGGCTCGCTACATTTGGCGAGGTTCGCTACTCTGGCTCGATATATTTGGTGAGCGGACGCAACTTTGGCAAGCCAAAGTACGAGCCTGCTGAAACAACAAAATAAGTAAATGACTTAAAAATAGTTTAAGCAAGACTTTTAGCTAGCCTGTTATAGTTGCTCTAAAATGGTATTAGCTAATTTAACTAGTAAAATAACTAGAATGTTAAAAGTATATTTTGTTAATTTGACTAACTAAAATATCTAATAAATCAAGTTTGAAGAGCATGTTGCGGCACCATGACCTTATGTAGTATGAAAAAAGAAGAGGAGCCTAAACAAGAGCCTCTGCTTCGAAATTATTCCATTATAAACGGTCTCGAAGCCCCAAAAAGGCTTCATATTGATGCGCCAAATTACATTGAAACACTAAGCAACATGTATAGCCAAATTGGGTATCTTAGTTTAGTTCATATTAGTACTTCCTAGCACCATCAAGTTCTGTACCCATTGAAGCAGCATTCATCAAGATGAGAACATAAAAGAAAAAGGAGAAAAAAAAAAAGAAAAAGGACACATGGAAGGCTAACTAACAACAAAAGCCTTCTATAATAGAAATGGCTATGAGCTTAGTAGTTTTGGGACCAATTTGCAGCACTCCCAACTCTAGGCATCCCAGTTTCCTTCCGAGTCTCTGCGTCCACCTTGAAAGTTGCCCCACACACCTGACCTGAACTGTCTACCCTCGGCACTGGCTTCAACTCATTAAGAGGGTGCTCGAAACTCCTCAAGCCTCCGGAGGTTGTAAATAAGCAGCCTGAGGAAAATAATAAAATAGATCAACCCAGCAATCGAATCATACGAGAAATTTCCACCAGCAAAACACAGATACAAAAGGGTGAAATAGATACTGGAATTAACTCAACCAAGTTTAATCAAAACTGCTATAATTCAGTTAAAAGAAAAACCAAAAATGATCTGCAAAATGTAAACCAGCATGGATCAAGAAATGAGTAGGTTCTCAAGGTTGTCTATATAAGGGGAAAGAAATGGAAGTGCATGGGTGAAGAAATGTGGAGTTCTTTATGAAATATGTAGCACCATAAAGTTTCCTTTTCAACCACATTTCCCAGATTCTGGGGTGATTCCTGTGTGATTTCCCTCTTGTTTCCAAAAGTGTGATTGAAATAAATTTAAAAGCAAATTAAAGTCTGTTATTCTTGAGCTTACCCATATTTACAAAGCATACTTTACTTAAAAAAGCAACGAACTTTCTGAATGAATGCTCACCCACATAGCAAAGTACATCCCTTGCAACCACGAATTGATGTACATATGTGTATACATTATACCTTTTGGAAATGGTGCGAAGGATTTCCCGCAGCCCTTCTTCACAATTTCTGCATCATGTGCAAGCACGAGATACCCTTCAGAATCAGTTCCCCAGAAGAAGGGAACACTCCCGTCAGCATCCTGCATTACATGAGACAGACCATACAGTGTTAGACCTACAGAAAAGCTCAGAACAATATCAGGGTTAGACCTAGAGGTAAACTTACCGCAGCTATGAAAGTAGTTTTTGAAGAGCTATCGTAGAGAATAAAAGCGAATTTCCCATGAAGATCTCTGATAACCTGATCTGCAGGATAAGGACCTCTATCTCTCAAAGTTCTGTAAGCTTCTACAACAATGATCACTTCATTTGCTGACTTGCTCAACCCGTACTGCTGCTTAAGATGCGCAACATTCTCAATGTGGCCTTGAAACAAGCAGAATATGTCGTCCACAACAACAAACAATCTTGCAGAGGAGATTGATAAAATTGTTAACAAACCCCGCAACATAAAGGTGAGGTTAATTATAAGAGGTTGTCATATTGAAGTAATTCACGGAAAAATTTAACCTTGACATTAGAGAGAGGGGCATTTTATCAACCAAGCTTGCACGGTAAAAGATGTGGACAATTTAGCAGTCCAAAGTAAAAAGAAGATTTTTGAATGTTGTTCTCCATGGCATTCACATGCAAACACAAATCACTCCATGGAATAGTATCACAGCATATCCAAGTAATTCACCAAAAACATTGAACCTTGACAACAGAGAGAGGTGCATTTTATCAACCAAGCTTGACAATAGAGAGATGTGGACAATTCAGCAGTCCAAAGTAAAGAGAAGATTTTTCAATTTTGTTCTCCATGGTATTCACAGGCAAACACAAATCACTCTGTAGAATAGTACCACAGTACAAACATATAGGAAATGAAAATTAGACCTTGGAAAAGGGTACCTCTATGAAATCAATAACTTCTGTACTCCTAACTTGTGCAGATAACACTATGGTATCAACCCATACTGCTACTGGATCAATGATTTCATTGTACAGGACATTGAAGGGCCCCTCAAAAGAATTGAAAGATAATAGAAAGAAGATCAAAGAAATTGAATAAAATCATAACCCTTGACCAAAGAGGATCAAAGGAATTTAAATGGATACGTATTTAGTCTTTTATCATAACCACTGCCAATAATAAATTAGCTAATGACACATGAAAATAAAGACAAGCAGAACATTCAGATCTGGATTTTATACCTTTTTTCAACATTATCAATCAAATATGAAGGCCAACAAATACTTATAAGAAAGGAAGAAACAAACTGCAAATAACAAATTGATCACCAAACAAATGGATAAATATTACAATTGGTTTTCAAAAAACATGAAGAATAAAAATTTCACGACAGAAAACACAATAAAAAGTCTCAGCAGAATAAAAAAAAAATTTTTGATCAATAGATTTGCTCTTTAAAGAAAACAAAATAAAAATCAGCAAAACCAGCAGCAATAAGGCCATATAAACTCCAACAACTACTCTACCCGCAAAGTTAGACAAATATGATCACAACAAAAAGTATAACCAAGACCCATAAACTTAGATTATCCAAACAAGAGAAGTAAATCTCCCAACAAACACGCACACTACACACATATACACGCATATAATTGTATACATCAGATTTATGCAAGTATATGTCACCAAAAAAATTGAATAATCCAGAAGTTAACGAGATCAGATCAAGAACAAAAACTCCAAAACAACCCAGATTGGGGATATGGGTATTGAACCTTGGGAGGAGAGGGTTCTGTTTGTCCATGGAGTAGGCCATGAGACCGGAATCACCGAGGTTGATGGTGACCGAACCAGGTTGTACTGACGAGAAGTGCTTAGCCAGAAACCCATCTTTCAGTGCCGAGACTTGCTCCAAGTGCGGACTCTGAAGAGCCTCAGGGCTCTTAGCAACCGATTTGTCGAACACTGCCAGCATTTTCTTGATCTGTTGATTGAAAAATCACGAAGGAAAGGATCGCCGATTCTGTAAAAAGCAGTGAAATGAGAGATGAGAGAGAGGTGTGAGATTCGAGACGGATCCAAGGTGGTTAATAAAGTTTCATGAAACAGACTTTGATGCCAAAATTGCCCTTCTTTCTTGTACTAATTACACAATATGATAATTTTATCTATGGTATCCATACTTAGAATAAACCATTTATTTATTCTATCCATTAACATCATCTACATTGAATATTTGGATAATTCTGTTTTCAATTTGTTTTCAAAGGAAAATTTTATCAAACTAGATGAGTGGGAATGTAGGATTGATGATAATAAAGTAATTGCAAAATGTTTTTTATTTAAAATAATAAACAAATACAGCAGGGGTGTTATAGTAATTTAATTATACTAATTAAAGTACAGATTTAAGATCGACATTTGATAACAGAGGATTAGAGCTGATCCAAAAAGCGTTGATTGCGTGGCGAAGAGCGATAGTCACGTTCCCCAGACAAAGACTTGCGTTTCGTCAATGGTGTTCGACGGTGACGTGCCTCCATATCATTTTCTGAAAAAAAGTTTAATAGTTAAATAATAATACTCAATGATAATTTTTATTAATTAGTGATACGTATACATCAATAACTTGAATTAATTAAGTAGTGAAAGGACTTTTAAAAAAAAATTAACACATGGCAAAAGCTAATAAGTAATTTTTTAAAAAATTTATCTACTATTCTACATACTCAGATTATTAATGTAATCACACGTCGCGTGTCACCATTTGATAGCTATTATCATCAAGTACTGATTACTATTTGAACACGAGACTATTTTTCTATTTTTTGCTAATTTGTTTGTAAATTTTTGGGTCGGATTTGGATCCACTGCACTTCGGCACAAACGAGAGATAAAAGGCAAGTTAAAGGTAGGGCTATAAAGGAGCCTAGTTGAATAGCGGATTCTTAAAATTTGGTTTTAAAATTTAGAGGTAATTTTAAAACGTAACACATTGATCGTTGAATTATTAATTTGTACCCATCATGCTCTATGTCAATAATATATTAGCAATTTATTAAGAGAATGAATGAAAAATCATCATGTAACTTGCATATGAGAACAAAAGTGTGATTTTACATCTAAATTGAATCTTACTTTTTGTAATAATTGTTTAATTACTGAAATGACACTTAAATTATCTTTATATTTATATGTTATTTCAAGAGACATTTTAATTGTTAAATAATTATTATAATAAAAGAATATCAATTTATGTATAAATTCATACTTTTGCGAACATGTATAAATTACATAATAATTTTTTATTCATTTTCTTAAATGATTACTAATAAAAGATGTTTATTGATACAAATAGTTTGAAGAATCAATGTGTTACGTTTTAGAGTCTATGCAGTTTTAGTAATACTAAAGCATAATTCAAAAAATTGTTGTAATTAATCAAGTTTCAAAACGTGGTTTAAGTTTAACTTTAGCTTGTTTATCTTTTAACAAATGAAATTTAATTGAACAGAGCTCGGGTAACTTGTTTTTGAGTATACATAAGCTTGTCGAGTCAAGTTTAAGTTAAGTTAAAAAAAACAAATAACGAATTTCAAAATGTTTTCAAGTTTGACTTATTACGAGACTTTAACGAACCAAACACGAGTAATTTAATTCATTTTACGCCCTAGTTAAAGCACACTGATTGACTCATTCGAAGTCTATTTAAGAAGCCTATCGATCAATGAAATACTAGACACATGCAGCTGAAAACCCCACGCTGAACAAAAAAGCTTCATTGCGGAACTTACCATTCGGATATGGCATTAACAACAAAACTCCCGAATATAACATACCAAGGGATTGACAGGTTATCATTTTCTTAATCAGTATAGAATCCCAGAAAAATAAAATAATAAAAACAAAAGATTTTCTTAATCAGTCTGAACATCTGAAGAGATCATATCCTTCTTTAGTTAAATGCCATTGCTTCTTCCTACACTCAAGGTTTTGCTTTTCACAACATTAAACCGGGCAAGTAAGGTCTAAATAACTAAACATCATATTCAAAAGTACTGCTGTAAATTGAAGGGATAAAAAGGAAAAATAGTATCTCCAGCATAATGGGTTTTTACGAACAAGACATGTTTCTCTAAACTCATCTAAACTCTGACCCAATTGGCTATGAAGAAACAGCAAGCCAGGCAGCTTTGATGCCGCATCTCAAACCCTGTTGTATGCAACTGACTTACTGAACAGGCGGCGTATATACATGACTTGAAGTGCACTTGCAAGAGCCAGCAACATGTACTCCCCTATTGTGTAAAATATAACACGCTTCCGTGTGCTCTCATTTGCTGCAGCAGAAACAGACATGCAAATAAGTAACTGGTACATGTTACTAACCATCACAAAGTGGCAAAAAAAAAAAAGCTTAATTGTTGGTGCAATTTTGTGTACATCAATCTCCAAAGAAGCAAGCAGAAGGCAAAAGTACTCATTAGGTCCCATTAGAGGATACCATGAGATAAGTTCATTGTGAACCTCTAACCTAAGAAACAGAGTTAAAATGAACAAAAGAAGAAAGTTATGCAGAGCATGAGAGAGAAAAAGGACAAATCTGGAATTTCACATGTGATACCCTTTGGGCTTAATTGATCAATGTAAGTCTTATTTTCATGAATTTTTTAGGTCAGAGTGCCGCAGGACATTTTTTAATTATGTTTCATTTGGTTTTAGGTGTCCAGTATTTTGTTAATTTTTCAAATTGTTGGATATTAGCTCTAAGGGTCACCCATGGGTTGTGTTATGGGTCAAATGGGCTTATTTAGACTTTATATGGACAAGGATCAAAATTTCGTTTTGAGGGGTCGTTTCGGTTGACTCAGAAACGGAAACGTTTCAGAAACATTTTGAAAATGTTTCGGAATGTTTCAGAAACATTTTCAAAGTGAGAAATATTAAAATAGTAAAATACAATCTTTTGTATAAAAATTGTACACCTTTTATAAAAATTTTAAATTCGGGTTAATACAACTTATTGTTTAGGCATATAGCATTGCGTTTTGGTACATTTTTTTATGTTTCAGTGTGTTTTGATTGTAATAATAGTGTTTTGTTATTCCACTAGTGTTTCATTTCGTTCCCTTAGGAAACGAAAACGTTTCGGCCGTTTCGGTGGAAACAAATGGAAATTTTGTTCCTTGTATATGGAGTCTTTATAAATATTATTGTTACTCAGTTCTTTAGAATACCAAGTGTTATTCTTGGGTTATTGTTTAAAAATCCTACAAAGTGCTTTTTTCACCCCCAAAACTCAAGCTTAACCCCATCCCTACCTTTTGGCCATCACTTTAACAACAAACCCACAATCTAGCCATTGTTTAGCCTCTTTAATCGCCAATTCTGAGGACCCAACACCCTGCAACTTTAAAAGACAAAACCAATACAAACTTTACTGCCTCTAGAAGCCCTAGAAGTCTTCTACTACCTTATAGAACCCTCACCCTAGAATCTATTGCAACCCTAAACTCATCACTATTCCTATTACTCATATACTCAACAAATTCCATTTTTCATTTTTCTTTTTTTTTGTTTCCTTCCTTTTTTTGCTTTTCCTCCCTTAGATTAAAGACAGTCCTCGTTACTAGTATTATGCTGGTCATAAGACATAGTTTAGCAAAACATACTTTCTTTTGAAACTACAAAAAATTCTGTGTTTATTTATGTATTTTTGCAATTCTTCTAGGGTATAAACAGAAAATGATCAGTCAATAGAATTCAGTAGAATTCCACTCTCCATTCAATATGTTGAGCATACAAACAATTAAACCCATCAAAACATTAAAAGAGGGTCTACCATTGCATGACTATAACCAAATTACTCATTTATGAAGCGAAAAGAGGAAATATGATTTTCAGGGACGCTTCTAGCGACTGATAATTGGTGTGTTACATAACATCAAATTCCACGTCTACTATCAGCTAGTTACTAAATGCTTGATCGAATATCTAGCGACGAACCTGTTTGACTTGTTGACAAAGCCATTGCCAACAGTAGCTTATTGCTCTAGTCTATAATTTCTGGTACCACAAAGTAGTTGCTGTAATGTTTATATCACAGCGAATAAAATTTTCCTCCAATTAAAGAAAATTATTTGGTGCAAGTATGCAAACACATGAACATGAGCTCACGTGTAGGTGCTCCTTGCAGTTCAGCAAACATCCTGAACACCAAATATAATTATCGCTTACAGTTTAGAAATTGCTGTGTTTGACTCTGCATAACCATGAGGCAACAAAACAGCCATGACCAAGTGGACGAATTGTTGAGAGTATATAGCAACTAGAAAAATTTTGCAACATTCCAAAACTGCATCAATTGATAATCACCACTTCTGTTTTCAATGGAAAGGAAACAGCTTACTATGACGATGACGAGTATCACGTGCTTTCAGGAACTTCTGTTCTGATATAACAGATTCCAATGCCTCCCTCAGCTCAGCAATTTTAACATTGATAGGGTCCAAGTGTTCTGTAACAAAGCACCATGTAAAGATTACAAAAAGGCATAACAAAGATATCTTTATACATATCAGCCTCAAACATGTTGCTTGGATCGAAGGTTCAAAAAAGAGTCAAATTTTATCTATCAAGGTGTACCGCTAGTTGCAGTAGCAGTACACAACTACGTACTATGAATAGGTCAATACATGTTACCATGAAGTATGAAGTGGCAATTATGCATTTATATAAGAATTGCACAAACCATCTTTGGCGAGGTCATGTTCATTGGGGATGTGGCCAATATGTATGTGGAATGACACAGTCTCTGGTGTCGAGTAAGGATTATGGAAACAGAATTTGTACATTCCGCTTCGTGGGGCCTTAAACTCAAACTTGGTCCCAGATGTTCCCTTTTCAGTGTGTACCGTATTACCTGCAGCAGATGTCACCTGCATGAAACCCAGAGATTAAAGACATATAGAAGAATAAGCTGGCTGCTGTTTAATGTTTCTGGTAAACTAAAATTTTGTTCATAGGCTGTATTATTGGCCAGTCAAGTTGTTTCCAACGAAACATGCCACATGGATTATCCGTCTAAGAAATATAACATGGTTACCTGGCTTTTACAACCCAATGGAACCAGCTAATAAAAATATCGGAGTTGAAAATTGTTGGTGTATTGTTTTACAAAACAACTATAGTTAATTCATCATCATCATCGTCATCCGCTTTTATATCAGTGAATAAACCCCAACCATGAATCATATTACGCCATTCTGCCACTGTATTTCACAACCCACTTAGTCCTCACTGTCTCAATCCACATCAGTCTTGACTTCTATTAGCATTAGAAACACCCTAAAGATGAACCATATTACTCATGCATATTCATTTCCATTACACATGACCAAACTTTTCAAATGTGTTCCCTAATCCGACTAAATTCTTAATATTTGACAATTCAAGGGAGTAATTGACATCACCACAACTGAAAACCAAAGCCAGCTGGTTCTGTCTCATCTCCATACATGGCCACACTATTCTTCCATATGGATGTCAGTATTCCTAGCATTTAAACACGCCCATTCTTCCTTACAGAAAAGATTGGATCAATATTGCTGGCTAGCTTGTTCACCTATGTTGCATAGGAACAAATATCAACAAATAAATCAAATACGGAATTTTGTTTCTGGCCTTCCACACCTGTGGGAGGCTTGCAAGAAGTTTAATGAAATATTTATACATAATCCATTACGCTTTCATCTTCTACCTCTCAAACTCTTGTTCTAGCATCTTAACACCGCTATACAATTCGTAATTTCTGAAACAATCTAGTTCAACCCCCTCTGCCCAAGGCACCTAAATGTGTAAATGGTTGAAAGGTCTTCTGAATTTGAGTCAGAGTTAGAAGTCTGATCTCATAAAGTTAAGAATGACAGGTCATCAGGTCCTTTAATCCAACACTTTTGAGTGATGAACAAACTATCACCAAAAGGAGTTAATATGTCAAGGAGGTTTTCTAACCATATTTCAGCGGGTTGGAGTGAACAAGACTACTGAACAACTGCCCAAGCATCACTTCTGAACCAATGGATGGACCTAGCCCTAATACACCAAAAGAGCAATGAAACTAGTCCTGAGATGACCAATTGAAGGAATGAGAACAAGGCGAGGTCACAGCATTCCAAGGACTTCAGAAAATTCTACTAGACGATAAAATACTTCAGCGGTAGAGAAACTAATAAACCAAAATCCTCCCCTAAACTATGGTATTTTGAGCTAAAACAGATCCAAGGGAATATAAAGGTTGATTGATTCAGATGATATCGCATGACATCAAAGATCCCGGGTGCAACAAGAAGAAAGCATTTTCAGGACCTGTTGTGCCAGGAAAACCTAGCATTGTATCCTCCAAAAGAAGGTCTTAAGACGACCGATTAAAGAAGTGAGAATAACATGGTCGCTAAATGATAAGAAGCGGTAATCGCATTAGGGAAAGGAGTAGTCTCCAAATGATAAGAAGTGGTTATACAATTGGGGAAAGGGGTCCTCAATCGTATTTCCACAGGAGAAATGCACAGGGTCTGAGCAGCAGCGGGGACCAGAGGCAGACCCAACCCAAAATTTCCAAAATTTAATAGAATCCATATAAATTTTTTGGTATTTTCAGTAAAATATAGGTATTGGCGCCTCCAAATTTTCAAAAATTTTACCTTGGTTCTTACAAAATTTAAAGTTTTTACCTTGGCCTCCTCACCACAGATCCAGGGTCCGCCACTGGCAGGGATTAGAAGCAGGAACAGTGGAGGGATTGCCTAAGGAAGTATAAAGGTGTCTATCAAGCATCTAAACACGGTTTTAATTAAACAGGAAGTTTTGGGTAACAAAATATAATTCTTATATTACAATGAATTTATGATTATTTGCATATACAAATACTAAATTCTTAACTTTTGATGTACAAACATGTAAGTTATCTATAACCGCCAATCAATTAGAAAATTAGAAGTTCTTCAGGAATTCATTGAACTAATTGCATTATCAATCAAGTGGAGTGAGGAAACTAGCAATCTAGCGCTGCAAACCCAGCAAATATACATCAGATTTCTTATTATTGCTACCATTCATCTCCAGCAGATGAAGACATTTCTAAAACACCATGAAATGAATTTGAACCCAAAACCCTCAAAAAATGAATACCAAATCTTCGTTCCAAACCCAAACAAATTCAATCAATCAACATAAACAAACTGAAGAAAGAAACCAGTTCCGATACAAAGCATGAAGATTCGACGCATAGATCAAGTAGCATAAAATGGACTCATCATAAAGCACAAATCACAGGGAGATTATAAATTATAAATATATAGAGAGCGATTACGACGAAGTCGATGCCGGGATGATCGGAGCTCCAGAAGATGTCGTGATCGACGACGACGAAGTTTCCCGAGATGGAGTCGCCTTCGTATAGGACGTACTCATAGACGCATTCGACGTCGTTTACGGTGACGGAGAGAGCCGAGAGGTCGCCGACGAAGCTGAGCAGAAGAAGCCCTACAAGTACCAACGCGTAGGTCTTCGACATCGGGCCCCTCTTTCTCTCTCCTCTCTCCATTTTGCTTTTTAGGGCTCGATTTTGAGTTTGAGTCTCTGAAGGAGAAGGAGAAGGAGAAGAAGAATCGAATGCTCACAGTCTTGTCTCTTCTCTGTTAGGACTTCTGAGCATAATTGTGAATCTCGCACCCCACCGGCTATAGAACGGCGTAAAAAATGGTATGTTTCGCACCGATTAAAATACTAGACAATACCGATAAATATCGGTCTATCTTGACTGTACTGAGTAATATCGGTCTGTACCGGATAATATCGGTATATATCAAATTTTGTATAATTTTTTATAAAATAATTTGTTTTTATTATTTTTTATTATAAATATTTATTATTTTAATAAATAGTAAATATTAGACAAGTAATATGTCTTTTAAATATTTTTAAATACCTATTTGGATTAAATTACATGTTTATATTGTGTCAAAATAATTTAGTATTAAATAATACGTTATATGAACAATGTCGACATTTTGAAAGATAATATATCGTAAATAAATATACAATTTTATATGTATAAAATATTAATAGCGATAAATCCGATACGGTATCCGATAATATATCGGTGCCCGATAATATATCGGTGCCAGTACATATCATACTAATAACAAAAACGATACGCTAACTGGTGCAATATTAACAACTATGCTTACGAGACGACTCCATTAGCATTGAACATTTTGCACAAACGGTTCTCGATTTTAGCCAGCGAAACGACAGCGTTTGTAGGTTGTCTGGAAACGACAGCGTTCATACTCAACCTAGCCCTCCACCTCTCACTCACGATGTCAATTAGGTTCCATCAGATTCACTTATTAGGTGCTATCTGGAGGCCACCTTCGTCCCTGCTCCCGTAATTATTCAGTTTTTGTGGCAGAGTAGGTTGTACGATTCTCGGGATTAGCTGAGGTGTCAAACCACCTCGTACACCTGATTAAGGAAAAAAGAAAAATTCACTTAGCTGACAGGCTATTATGATATGAGTAGGAAGGCCATGAAATCCTTCAAAAAAAAATAAAATAAAATAATCTTTTTGTTAAATTTTGACTCACATAACAAGTGACCCACTAACATTGAGAGAACGAGGAGCGCATGGGGCAATGGGATAATTTTTTTTTGAGTAAATTACACTTATCGTCCCTTAACATTTACGAAATTATAGGGACTTTATCATTTCATTTGAAATAAACAGGGACTTTCTTTGCTTTACTATTTTCGTTAACTGAATACCTCCTTCATCTAATGGTCGTCCTGTCTTTGGACAGAAATGATTGATGTAAGCATAAAAAACATTAGAACATGCCTATTTTTGCCCTTTTTGACATTGTAAGATGTCTAAAATGACCTTACTAAAAAGGGTGAAATAACTAACTAACCATTGTGAGTGTATACTATATCAAATTAGTTTATTCCCAAACTTACCAGTAGACGTGATGAAAGAGAAAACTTGGGATTGAGAAGCGAGGTAGAGGAAACTGGAGATTGAGAAAAGAGGAAGAGGAAATTGGAGATTGAGAAGCGAATATACATTAGAGACCACTTAATCTCCCTATCTAATGTATATTGCACTATTGGAGTGAAGTTCACCGTGAGAGGAATAAGGGTCAATGTATTTGAAAATGCTATTTGAGTTTCATGAATTTCTTGTGTTTGAAATACCGTAGCTTGTAAATTTTGCTAATTTCTTATATGTTGAAGTGAAGGATTTGGCAAACCTATTAAATTTGGTGATGAACTTGTAAGCATATAAGATGCTTGATAAAATACTGAAGTAAAATGTGTTTATTTGTTGCAGTACAAATGGCATCAACAAGCACATGAGCTAGCAGCTATGGCTGGATGTTTCGTAATCGACAGTGCAAATGTGGGAACAAAAAAGCAGTTGTGGGAATATCAAAGTCAACAAAAAATCCGAGGAAGCTATACTTCCAATGTGCTCAAGGCCAGTGCAACTTTTTTGCATGATGGACTGCTCCTCTTATTAATGAAGTGAAAAGAAGTAACGAAGTGGATGAGGAGAGCAATGTTAAAGTTAGGAATGAAGTTCAAGATATTTCTAGTAGGTTCTATATTTTGGAGGCAAACCAAGCAGCTGTAAAGTTGATTCTTATTGGAAGTGTGTTGTTGACCTAGTTTACTGTAGTTATCATCCTTGTTGTATTGGTGAAGTGATGTTTTGACGGAGTGTAGTTTGGTGGAATGGAGAAAATTATATGCGTTTTTGTAATTGGGCATCGTTGTTGTCAAAGCATCTAATATTTTATGTCATGACAATGAAGTAACATTTCCTATCATTTTTATATGTTTGTCACTTAACATTTCCTTCAAATGGTTATCACCAAACATTTTACTCTCTTACAACCAACCATCAGTCATGAATGAAGCAACCAAGTTACAACCAACAACATCGTAGAGAGTTGAACATTAAAAAAGTCACTTGCTCTCATGGTCAAAACATCAAACATAAGTGCAACATCCAAAAAATATTCATCTGATAATTGAGTTAAACATCCATTACATATTCCAAGTACTTAGGCTTCATGAAAACTAAGTCAAATGACATGCACAATATGTACTTCATGTGTAATTGTCCACATAATTCCTATCCTTTAACACATCTACTGACAAAACCAAAAACATTGAGCAAAATACCCATACCAAAATATTAT
Source organism: Euryodendron excelsum (assembly GCA_033060915.1). NCBI lineage: Eukaryota > Viridiplantae > Streptophyta > Magnoliopsida > Ericales > Pentaphylacaceae > Euryodendron > Euryodendron excelsum. The sequence goes on along the minus strand of CM065387.1, from coordinate 5,757,515 downwards.
CCCACTTATACCAAAATATAATCCCAACTATACTGAAAATTATAAACTAGTTGTACCCAAAAAATAGTTGTATCAGTATCCCAAAAATATACTATTAGTTCCATTATCATCAAACTTAGAGAAATGCCCACTTTGAATCACCATTTCTAGTTGCAGGTCCATGTCTAGGTTCAGGTCCAGCTCTATCTCTGTTTGTTCCAGTTGTAGGTCCAGTTCCATCTTTTCTTGTTCCATTTACAAGTCTAGTACTAGGTCCAGCTCCATCTCTACTTGTTTCAGCTGCTAGTCCAGCAACAAATCCAACTCCATCTTTGCTTGTTCCACTAGTAGGTCCACCTCCAGCAACTTTTCTAGCTCCATCTCTGCTTGTTCCAACTCCACCTTTTCCAACACCAAGTCCAACTCCATCTCTGCTTGTTCAAGCACCTATGTTTCTTCCAACTCTGCTACCTTTTCCACCTCCAATTTTTTTTTTTTTTTTGGTCTGATGAAATTAGCATAATAGAGAAATATACATTAAGCTAATAAAATTACTAAACCTTGAAATAACATATAAATATACACAATTATGAAGCATACAGTCGCAGGAGCTATGTGGTAACTTCTTTTATTATATCCATACTGGCCACATATAATGCAAGTGATAGTGTGTCACTTTCTTTGACCACTTGTACTTGCTTTTGGTTCATCCACTTCCTTTCTCCTATTCTTCTTTGGCCTACCAGGTAACCTTCGAAGAATAAGATGTTGTAAGGGATCACCAAGAGCTTTTCCACTCCACATAGACTCATCAAGCACAAGATGAATAATCCCGTAATAAACCTCTATATATTTATCCTTGCTAAAGTACCCATAAAAAAAACTCTTAATGGCCATCCTTCTATACACAATAGATGCTGCACCATGCTTACAAGGGATCCTACTAGTATCCCAGGCTTCATAAGAGCATGTCTTCCTATCAAGGTAAACCACATATCTAGTAGTTCCCTATGTCACCTCATATTCATCTGCTCCAGCATTAAGCACATTACACTGCTTAGTTTGTTGGGCTAGTTTTTCTAACTCCTTCTTTGTGCTTACCATTACCATACCCTTCCAGGTCACACATTCCTCAAACCTATGATGAATTATAGACATTATATTACTTCTCAAAGCATCTACCAAAGTCAATATTGACTTAGCCCTCAATTCACCAACCCACTAATTAAAAGATTCAGTGAGGTTGTTGGTGATATGATCACTCCTCACAAGGAATTAAACTTGTGTCTACCCTATAACTCTAGTGGGGTATCTATCAACCATTTGTGGGCTTTTTTTTATTAACAACCTTTATCTACTCCATCACCCTTTTGAAGTCAACCTCATTATAAGCCCTTGTTACAGCCCAAAATTGGGACCTCAAGTGCACACCAGGGAAACTTTCCTTGAAGTTGTTGTAGAGGTGTCTTGCACACTTTCTATGAGCAGCTCCTGGGAAGTGTTCCATAATTCCAATCTCAATGCCATGTGCCAAAGTAAAATGTTAGATCAAATCTAATACCAAATAAAACATACTGACATTTGAAACCAAAGTAAGTAAGAGAGCCATGCCTTTTGGCCATCAGTTATGAATGTCCAAGGCCTATTGTCTAGAACCTTCCCTATGCAGGTGTATAGGTGCCCAAGAAAGAAACTCCAGGATTCTATTGCCTCACTTTCCACAGCACCAGAAGCTATTGGAAATAACCCATCATTCCCATTTAACCCAACTGCAACCAATAGAACACCACCATAAGAACCTTTGAGGTGGCAACCATCTAAACCAATGAAAGGCATACAAACTTTCACAAATCCAATCTTCATTACTTCATAGCACACATACAGCCTCTGAAATGAAGGGTTCAATTGGCCAAGTATGCTTTTATACTGAATTTTCACCCAGTTTTCGAGGTTGCTCCTTCTAATCTCTACTACATACAATGGCAACTTTTTATAACTGTATTTGTGATTACCCTCAATTTCTTCCATGGTTTTTTTCCTTACTCTGTATAATTGCATCCAACCAGTTTCAACACCAAACTTCCTTTACAATTTAGCTTTCATTCCTGTCAATTTCATCTTAGGATTCTCCCTTAACGTCTTACCAAGCTTTTTGGCTATCCAAGTAGAAGTAGCCTCAACATTCTTTGAATTTGACACACAATTATGTTCAACACATAAACTCTTGATTTGGTAAGTGACACCATCAGGCATAACTGAAGCATGTATACGCCATTGGCAATTGTCACTACCACAGTGAGTTGTTACTATCTTTTTCTCATTCTTGTCCCTCACAATTTTAAATCCTTCTTGGAAAACATAATCCCTGAGCACCTCGCTGAAGTGGTTCACATCTGAAAACATAATTCCAGTCTCCAACTTGATTTTCTCCCATTTTTTCAGCATAAATAGTTGTCCCTTCTTTTTGTCTCCCACCTTAGCATTCAAGTGAGAACTTAAACGACGACTAGAGTTACTAACAAATTCATATTCTAATAATTAATCAGCAACATCCCCAAACTCATCAACTTTGTCATTCCCTAACTCAGTATCAGTATCATCTTCACCATCACCATCTGGATAATAGTTATCATCTTCATTGCTTTCATCTTCACTGATTCCATAAAAACTTGCGTCGGTTGAACTACCAGCCCCTTGCCATTGTTCATTGTCTGTGAACCAAAAGAATTTATCATCACTGTATGCCCTCAAAATAGGAATGTCAGACCCTGTTGTTGACCTACAGGTTGATCTCTATATTGATTTTGAAGATCACAAAACCATGTCTTGGGTGTTTGTCATGCCTAAATTTTTCGCACTCGAGAAATACACACACAAGCGGGAAAAATATTGTACTCTCTCGTTAGAACTCACCCTCCTAGAAGAATGAGTGCGACTAGGTTTGAATTGAAAATTGATTTGAATAAATGGCTTTTGAAAAATATTTGGAGTCGCCACCTAACTTAATTAAGATGAGTTAGGTCACCTAAAAACTAAGCATAATCCAAATACTACACTTAGGGTTTTCAGAAAACAATTTTGGAAAACATCCTCAAAAGAGGGTTTTTAAGAAAATAGGTTGTTTGGCAACCTTTAAAAAATATTTAAGACCTTTTTTAAAAATAAACTCCATTTTGGTCTTTCGAAAACAGTGATCCTAGATTCAGAGGTTGGTTACATGTAAGGAAGACGCACTAAGCCATCACCCTACCCTGCCCTTGCGGTACCTACATGTCTATTTACCTTAGATTCACCTAATAAAGCCTTTGATTAACAAATGTCGAATTCTATCCACTTGAGAAAAGAATTTTTAGAAAGAAACTAGCATGATGCATGATATGCAAGTACAAAAAAAGAGAGTTTGAGAATAGATTTGGAAATAGATTTGAAAAGAATGATTGAAGTTGGAAATTGGAAAAAAAGTTTTGGAAATTGAAATTGAAAATTTGAAAATATATTTTTGGATTTGGAAATTTGGAAATAGATTATGGAATTGGAGATTTGAAAAGAGTTATGGAATTTGAGACTTGAAAAAGGTTGTGGAATTTGAGATTTAAAAAAAAGGTTGTGGAAATAGAAACTTGAAAATGGTTGTGGAATTGAAAATTTGAAAAAGATTGTGACCGCACCCATGAGGGTTGCCTACGTATCCCTTTGGAGGAATTCGATTAGTCATAGTTCGGACAAGAGTCCGATAGAAAATATAAGATTTTGATTTGAAAAAGAGATTTTGACTTGGAAAAGGGTTTGATTTGAACTTAGAATAGAAGATTGGAAATTGAAATTTGGAATTGAAAAGATTGGACTTTGATTTGGAAAGATAGAACTTAGAAGAAATATTTGGACTTGTTTTGGAAAGATTGAGGTTTGGAAAACCTAGACTTAGGAAAGATAGGATTTAGGAAAGACTTGAGGTTAAGAAAGATTTGACACGAATGTTGGACTTGGAAGATTAGGGAAATATTGGATTTATGAAAGGTTCAAATTAGGAAAGTTTCGTTTTAGGAAATTTCATTTTAGGAAAGCATCATTTTATGAAAGTTCCGTTTTAGGAATGTTTTGGTTTAAGAAAGATTTCTATTTAGGGAAATTTCAACTTAAGAAAGTTTTAAAATAAGAAAAGTTTTAAAATAGGAAAGGTTTCGTTTTAAGAAAGTATTGAAATAGGAAAGTTTTGAATTTGGAATGCTTTGAAATAGGAAAGTTTTGAAAGTAAGAAAGTTTTGAGTTTAGAAAGTTTTAGATTTGAAAAGATTTGAAGTTTAGAATTTAGAAAGATTCAAAATTTGAGTTTTAGAAATTCTTGATATTAGGCAAGGTTTGAGTTTAAGAAAAATTAGAAAATTTAGATTTGGAAAGTTGAAATTTGGAAAGGTATGGAATTTAGGAAAGGGTAGAATTAGGGAAGGTTTAGAAGTTAAAGTTTTGGAAACTTAAGATTTAGGAAAGTAGGAGATTAGGAAGGAGTGGATTAGGAAAGATTTGGGTTTTGTTTTTAAGAAGAAGTGTTTTGATTTTGTTTCCAAAAATGGAGGATTGTATCTAGTTTTCTAAAGGAAAGATTGGATTTGACATGGATTTGAAAAGGAAAGTTTTAGAAACCCTAGATTTGGAAGACTATAGATTTGATGTAGAAAAGAGGTTTTTAGAAACTTATGATTTTTTATGTAAAAGAGGAGGTTTTGGAAACCTGAGTTTTAAGGCAAGATTGAAAATCATGTTTTTGGGAAGGAAAATTAGGGTTTCGTAATTGTTGGTTCTAGGGTTTGATTTGGGCACCAAGAAAATGGATTTTTGGAAAGTGAGTTTTTGAAAAGGAAAATTTTTGGAAAGAAATCCTAGAGAGGAGTTTTTAGAAAGTGAACTTGAGAGGAGTTTTAGAAAGAAGATTTTGGAAAAAGCTTTTAGAAAAGAGTTTTTAGGAAAGAGATTTAGGAAGCGTTTTTAGAAAGTGAATTTTGAGGAGAGTGTTTTGAAAATGTGTTTTGGAAAGGGTAGTTAGGAAGGAGATTATAAAGAGTTTTGGAAAATAGATTTTTGAATGAAGTTTTTAGAAAATAATTTTAGAAAGGAATTTGAAGAGGAGATTGGAGAGAGTTTTTAGAAAGTATGTTGGAAAAGAGGTTTCTTAGAAAGAGAGATTAAAAAAGAGAGTTTTAGAAAGTCTATAAAAATATCTCACTTTTCTAAAGCGATTCTAACCATACGAATATTAGAAACACTCTAAGATAATAGTTTTGAAAACAACAATGATTTAAAAATATGGACCATATTAGTCACTTTAAATGTAACACTTTCCTAAAGCAACCCTAGCCATGGAAAGGTTAGAATCACCCTAGAATTGTGATTTTGAAAACAAATTTTGAAGAAGAAAATTTTAGCACAAGTTTTGAAAGCGATTTTAATGCAAGTTTGGAAAACGAGTTTGAAAACGAATTTTTAGAAGAATGCAAGATCATGATATGCATAATGCAAGTTGGGATCGTAAATATACAAGGTTAAAGGCTTCACCGCATAATTAAGGGGGCCGAACCCACGTGGTCTTCGGTTAGACTAAAAGAAAGCCCTCAACACGGTGACCTTCCAATAGCCTAATCCTACACATGGACCGGGAAGTCCTTTGTTTCAAGCATGCAAATAAAGGAGGAGCAATAAGATGGGGGATTAAAATAGAAGAAAACTTAAGTGGGTTCGGAGGGAGAAGAGAGAGGGGGAAGATGCGTAAATTTAAATAGAGAGCCTACCTTGTATCTTCATTATTTTGCTTTGCTTTGGCGCTTTATTTTTCTTGCTTTGCTTCGGTCTTCGCTTCAGTCTTCGTCTTGATCTTCGAGAGCTTCAGTTTGCAGCACTTCAAATCTTCAATGGAGGCTAGTGTATTAGTATATGAGAGTGTATGAGTGTATAGGAGAGCTAGAGTTTGTGTATGGTGGCTAGGGTTTAGAGAACCTGAAGGAGACTAGGGTTTAGGGAGGCTACGAGCTCTGTATATCGAAAAGTAAAGTTTTTAGACTGAGTTTGCGGACCTTTTTCACACTAGAGGAGGCTTTGTATTTATAAAGAGAGGAATGACTTGGCGCCTGTTGCAGTGGCGCCAGGCCAAAAAACCTTCTAGCGCCACTAATAGTGGCGCCAGCCATTTAGGAAAGTTTTAAAGTCGGCAAGCAACATATCTTCAGAAGATTTGGGCGCCTGTACTAGTGACTACTGTTGAGTCAATACCTTGATTTTGATGATAACAAAACATGGTTAAATGATCTAATAATTCTACTTAGTGTGCAGATGAATTATTAATTAGATCTTGACTTGAAGCTTATCATAATAGAGGATTTATGATGAAAAGCATGATGAAGTGATGTATTCAACAATGGTGATTTTATAAGGGAATGAAGATGATGGATATCAAAGAAGAAGAATGAAAATGATCAAAGTCTTGATTTAAAAGATTGAAGACTTTGAGTACTTGAAGATATCTTGCAAGAATGGAAGAAAAAGATACCAACTCAAAATATGAAAGTTTTCTTAGAAGATTTGAAGATGTCTTGAAGACATGGAAGGAATCACAAGATTTGGAAAGCTTTCTTGAGTTGTTGAAGTCCATGGAGAAGCCATGTTGATTGAAGAAATGAAGATTCTAAGTCATGGAAGCTCTCTTGAAGATATTGAAGAAGACTTGAATCAATAGATGAAGCTATGATAATGGAAGAGCTCTACAAGTGATGAAAATGAAGAAAACTCACCTTGAATGGATTGAAGATGTTCTTGGAGTCATCTAATCTTGAAGAAGTGTTTGCAAGCTTTAAAAAGCCTATTTAGATGATCCTTGAAGAGATTGGAAGCTTTGAAAAAGAATGAAGAAAAGTTACAAAAATATGGGTTTTTGGAAAAAGAGTCGACCCCTCAAGCAAGAAGAGTCGACTCATTTGAACAGAGCCTTGGAATTCTGCTGGAAGCTTAAAAGAGTCGACTCCTGGCCAAAAAGAGTCGACTCATTGCAACAGAGAACAAACAATTCTGCAGACTGCTGAAAAGAGTCGACTCCTGGGACAAAAGAGTCGACTCATTTGGACAGAAACTTGAAAAATCTGCTGAAATGCAAAAAGAGTCGACTCATTGAGAAAAGAGTCGACTCCTAGACTCTAACGGCTAGTTTTTTGACAGACGGTATGGGCACAAACACAACCAAATCTTCTCCCATACTTCTCCAACGGCTAGAATCGATCCATACCTATATATATGAGATATATACAGCTTCAAAGAAGCAGGGAAGAGCAATCATACCATTCATATCAAGTGCTTCAAAGCTGAAAATCACCTGCACCTAACTGTTACATATTCTTGCTGAGTGTTTAAAGTTATCCATTGAGTTGTATTCATTTGTATACTCACTAGGAGAGTCACTCTTTGTATAATCTTCATTCATTCTTGTTTGGGTGGGTTTGTAACCTTGTAAGTTTAAGTGTTCTTGGGAAAAACACTTGTAAGTTTAAGAGAAGCTTGGACAAAATCTCTTGGGTTTTGAAAGCTTGGGAAGAAGCTTTTGTAAAGAGTGAGCTGGGCACTCGTGGCACAACCAGCGGCTGTGTAAGGTGTATTGCATAGTGGAATTCCTTCGAAAGGATCGAAGAAGAGAGGACGTAGGCAAGGTTGGCCGAACCTCTATAAATCTGGTGCATATTTCTTCTGCCTCTGTTTTGCTTACTTGCTTATTATACATGCTTGCAAATACTTGCTCTAATGTACACTTCATTTGCTTGATACATATACTTTGATTATTTGTTACTAAAATCCATAAACGATTTTTTAGTTGAAACTCTTGTTAAAAATTCTATAAAACCCAATTCACCCCCCCTCTTGGGTTGCCTACTTGGACCAACAACTACCATGCAATTTTTAGCCTGACTTCACGAGGAGTGGCTCCGGAAGGTTCGAGAAAGATTTAAGGGACCGAGAATGGCCCGAAAGGTCAAAAAAGGACAAGAACACTTAGAATAGGGTCTCGGCGGTAATGAACTTGAAAAAGGATGTCAGGGTTTTTTAGAGAGGTCGACCGGGCCATTAGGGGCAAAACGGTCAACCGGGCCGGAAAGCTGCCAAGAGGGACTCAGAATGTCCCGCAAGAAGACTCGAGATTTGGGAAACATTATTTAGAATGTTCTCAAAGGTTACCGGTTTGATACCCAGAGCCGGTGTGGTCGGAAAAAGCGACTGGCCTTCCTGGGGCAAAACGGTTATTTTGCACCGGGTTTACCGGAATTGACTCGAAATGATCCGAAAAGATAATGAAAGGTTGGGACTACTATATAAAAAGTATTCTCGGGAGATTACCGGTTTGTTACCCAGAGCCAGTGTGGTTCCCGGGGCGTTCGGATGCTAAGGGGCAAAATGGTCATCTTAACCAGAAAGTCTCGAAATTGGCCCGAAACTGACTAGTGTTGATTCAAAGTTTACCCTTGTTGACTCAAGGTTAATTCTCATATTGATTTTGATGATAACTAAACCTTGTGTTATTTTACTAATGAATCTACTTAGTGTGCATGTTAACAAAGTTCATAATTTAGATCTTAAGTCTAATGCATGTCAAAGAGAATGCACAACAAATTCAAGAGCTATACAATGAACCAAACAGAGGAGTGATGCCTATCTCTACTTCAAGCAAATGTTCTACATTCGAAGAGATTGAAGGTGTACAAATAAAGCTTCTATCAAGTATGCATAGTTTCAATGAAGATTAATTTGCACTCAAGATAGAGTGAAGACTTCATCAGAATATGCAAAGATTAGTTGAAGAAGTGCAAAGATCAGTTGAAGAGGAATTGATTATTGAAGAGATTGAAAATGTTTAAGAGAAGACTTCATCAAGAATGCAAAGATCAATTCAAGATAATGTGATTAAAGTTGCTGAGAAGATGGCTCACAATGATTGTCTGATCTCTACCTGGAATCCAAGTAAAGGATTCTTCTACAATATAAAGAATCAATGAAGACTAGATGTATGAAGAGATTTCATCAAACCTGCAAAAGTCTCACTGAAGTGATCTGTAAAGAAGAAAGAAGAATTGCTATCAAAGATAAGAAATCAAAAATGAAGCTTGTGAAGCTCTACGCAATTAAAGAAGCTTGGCATTGAAAGATAGTGTTCTGCAATGAAAGAAGGAAACTTTGCAAATGAAGAAGAAAAGATGAACATTGATCTAATAAAGTTCTGACAGTTTGAGAGTCAAGAGAATATCAATATCCAATGATTGATTCAATCCAAGTTGACTAGAAGTTAACTCTGACGAGTTAAAGAGATTTGATTGATCATCATACCCCAAAGAAATATTCCTTGAAGATCTTATACCAGTGCTAAGATGATCTGGATCATTGGAAGATAGAATGCAGATTTCTGGGCAATGAGCGGACTCATTGAAATAAGGAGTCGCCTTATGGTCACAGAAGCAAAAGGCCTAAAGACAAAATGAACAATGAGCGGACTCATGAAAAATGAAGAGTCGCCTCTTGATCACAGAAGCAAAAAGCCTAGAGACCAAATAGACAAAAAGTGGACTCATTGAAATAAAGAGTCGCCTAATGAAGATAGACGCATAGGCTTGAAGATGACATGATCAATGAGCGGACACATAAAGACGAAAAGTCGCCTCATGACAACAGAAGTAAAAAGCTGAAGATCAAATGAACAAAGAGCGGACTCCTAATGATGAAGAGTCGCCTCATGATAGCAGAAGCCAAAGATGGGAAGACAGAATGAACAAGGAGTCGCCTCATTGATATGAAGAGTGGACTCATGAAGTCAGTGAACAACATCTGGTAAATGCAGAAGCAGAAAGTGTCGACTCCACAATTCTGAAGCCGACTCCTTGGATATAACGGCTAGTTTTCCTAAAATTATAACGGACTGGACATGCATTAATAAAGCCCAATAACCTCTAATGGATAGAATCAATACAGGGGTTTATATATAAGCTTCCAGCTGCATTTATACAAGGATTGAAGACAAAAACGAGATTCAACTGACTGATTCACTGATATTCCTAAATATTCTTCATGTCTTCATTTATGAGCTCAGATTGTAAAATCAACTATTGTTAGAGAGTGTGTTAGTTACTTGTATACTTTTATACACTTGTAATTGAGAGTTTGAGAGTTCTCTTGTGAAAGCAAAACTCTTGTAAGTTTGAGTGGAGCTTAGACAAAACCACTTGGAGATTGAAGAGCTTGATGAGGAGTTCTTGTGTATAGTGAGCTGAGAACTTTGTCAATCAGTAGCCCATTTGTAATAGGTGATTACATAGCGGAAGAAGACTTCAAGGAGGTCTTGGGGTGAGGACGTAGACCACGGTTTGTGGTTGAACCTCGGTAAATCTGTGTCTCTCTTCTATTGCTCTGTTTTCTTTATTTCTACTGATTACATTGCAATGCATATAGATTGATCACTATTACATTGCTTAGATTAATTTTAATTAATCTTAACTAGTATTAATCTTTGAAAAACCCAATTCACCCCCCTCTTGGGTTGCCTTTTGGACCAACAACTAGAAGGCACCTAATCATGCCGGATTGCTTTTAAGACAATCTTGAAAAGGTAGACTTACCGTTCTGAGGACTTAGGTACTTTCTCGAGAAACGTGCCAGAAATGGTCCTAGGGGCAGTTTGGTCATTTTTCACCGAAGTGGGCTAGCAGGCACCAGTGTTGACCTGGGTTTTGAGTGTTTCCGCCACTCTGATGGCAGTCCCGTGATACAAGGGTTTGTTGGCAATTCCCTATATCGACCTGTTTATGAGTACTTCCACTACTCTGACGGTTCGCAATCATTCCCGAGATTACCTGATCTCGGGAAACTGCTAAATGGACTTAGCATCTGAAGAATCAACTTTCTCAAAGGTCGTGCCAAAACGGACATTTTTGCATTGGCGGGCTAGCAGGCGCCAAAGGTGGACCGTTCTACCATCTCGAGGACTTAGAGTCTTGTCCCGATCGACGAGTTTGAAGGGACTTACCGTTCTAAAGAGTTTATTCGGAAACGTGCCAAATTGGAGGGTCTTACCACCTTAAAGAATCAACTTTCTTAAAAGGTGTGCTGGATTTAATTGGAATTGGAATTCGAAATGGAAAGGGGACTTACCGCCTTCGGAAAGACGTGCTTATTGGAATTGGACCGATCAATGCCCCCAAGGGAATTTTGGTCATTTTGCCTCTATTTGGGCCCAAAGGACCCGCAAAGCGATTGATTGACAAGATTAAACTTGGAAAGTTGATTTGACTCAAAATATGTCCACTTTGACTTGAATACAAGTCTGGACGGACTGTAGACTGCTGAACAGTCAAAAATGGGGTGCTTACAGTGTTTAATGATTTACTTTAAGTGTGTAACGTGTTGTCTCTTTATTAACAAAAATGGAAGCATTTCATCTCGAAGAAATTGGAGATTGTAACAAGAGCACAATTAAACTTGAAAACAAGTTTGTTAATAATATGCTGAGACTGTTGACACCCTGAGCTGTTTATGCAAAATCTGGAAGATATTATCAACATTGTGCCTGATTGCTGACACTTGACTCATGATTCATAGAAGATGTTTACAATGTCTTGTAAACATCTCTTTCAAATGGATAACACTATCTTACTGAAGACCCTCGATCCTAAATGCTCAAGAAGTCCACTATTGATTGTCAACACCATGATAAATTGGTTGATAAGTTCTTAAGCCTTAAAGGAAACACAAATCTAGATTTCATATGGTGGTTGTCATCTTTGATGAAGGAAAACAAAGAAGAGTGTGACAAGGTATGGATGACACTATACAGCATTGCTAACACCTGAAGCCTATGAACTTTCAAAAGAGACAGTCTCTGAAGTTGGTCGACAATGTATTATCTTATTGACACCATCAAAGACTGATTTACGAAAGAACTCCGAGATAGTCAACAATGTACAAGATTGTTGACACCTTTAGTAAGCAGACAAAGAATCAAGGAACCAAGACGGTCGACACTAATAAAGCTTATTGCTGACAATCTCGGCTCTAACGATCGAATTTTTAAATGTTTTGACTTGGCCACCAGCACATTTAATAAACTCCCGCCATCTCTAACAACTGGATTGTATGAAAAAGTATATATAAAAGACTTCAAACATATTTATGTATAAAAGACAAGAACTATAAAGCACAAAAAAGCCAAGATCTGATTATTCCTCATCTGCTTTGCTTTTCTAATCTATCCGAACTGAGAATCATGAGCTTTAGCCTACATTTATGTCACTTGAAGAGTGATATCCTTGTATTCTTTCCTCGTTAATACTTGTAGGTTATGTATACCTTTGTTGAGAGAGTGTAGCTTGAGAGCACTCTTGTAAGTTAAAGAAAGCTTGCATTAAGCTTCTTAGCTGGTAAGAGTTTGGTGTAAATTCTTGTGTAAGAGTGAGTTAGGCACTTGAAGCAAAACTAACACCTGTGTAAGGGGACTTTACATAGTGGAATGTCTTTGAGAGGATCGAGAAAGAGAGGACATAGGCAAGGGTTTGGCCGAACCTCTGTAAAAATTATGGTATCTCTATCTCTTGATGTGTGTGATTATCATTGTCGATCATTTGTATCTTTAACCTTGGGCATTGCATTACATACTTATTTGATTAGAATTTGTGATTGCTAGCTATCTGAGTTGTTCACATTTTTGAGTCATTAAATCTGATCATCTGTATCTTTGTGCGTGAAGAATCTGATTGCATCAAGTGTTCATTTCACAAATCCATTGATTTGTGATTATTAACTGGTATTTATTACTTGTTGTTAATTTTTATAAGCCCAATTCACTCCTTTCTTAGGTTGATATTTGTGCTAACAGCTGCCTCTCCATCAGTCTCTCTTCCATCATTGCCTTCATGTTCAATTTCTTTCTTTGTTACCATCACCTACATTGACTTGTGAGCCTAGACCTCCACTCTCTTAAGATTGTGCACCATGTGAAGACCCAACTTGAACAAGTCCAACTTGTGAAGTTCCAACCTGTGACATATCAACTTCTGATGCCTATTGTTCCACCTCCACTACTATGTTGATTTCACTCTTCCCAACTATCTCAAACATTTCTACCACATCTTTATCATTTGTAACCTCAAAATTCATGCTTCCCAATTGATAATATACTTTAATTAGTACTCCAAGAGTGGAAGGGATATCAGCAAGTGCTTTCTCACAAACATCTGCTAACAAATTTAACCATGAATACCTTTCGAGATCAACATTCCTTCTATTGTAAATCTTCCCTTTTATATTGTATTACTAAATCATATATCGCAAATGGTGCCATTTCAACCTGATCAAATAAGCATAAATGTGGTATGATTTACAACTTATTAGTCACTAACATATTATTAAACAGGTACTGTGCTTACTAATGAACTAACATACTCTATTACTTACAAACATGAAATAAACTGACAAACATCACTTTAGCATATTATCAAACATATGGTGTGACTAATGAACTAACCTACCACATATCATGCAAGTTCAAACCAATTAGGGCTTTTTGTTAAAAAAAAAAAAAAATAGCATAAAAATTAGGGTTTTTGTTGAAACCTGAAACCACAGAATCAGGAATTTTCTAGAAATTCAAAACTACAAAATTAAGAATTTTTACATCTAAAATAAACCTATATTTAGTAAGAAAATGTGATACTCTATTACTTACACAGAAAACCCCTAACTTTCCTATATAAAACACCCAAAACCAGTTATGATTTTTAATAACATTAGGGCTTTTTGAAAAAAAAAAAAAACAAAGCATTATTGAAAAACCCTAACACTTCCCATAATCAGGATTCTAAAAGCATGAAACAAACCCTAACTATTACATACCCTCGCAGATAGGATTGATAACGTCAAAGTATTCACCCTCTTCGACTTTCCTCCTCTGTTCACTACACGTCTATGGTTGAACTCCTTGGATGTTCGATTGTTACTTATGACATTAACGTGCACACTTCATCCCAAAGAGGAGATTATTGTGTAATGGTGTAACTAGAATAGGGTTTTGGGTGAAGAAAACCCTATTCGTTCTCTTCATCCAAAAAAGAAGGAAGTGATTGTTGTCAAAGTATGAAGTCGTAATATAGATGGAAGGAGGACATTATGTCATTTGACATTTTCTTTATGTTTTCTTATTTCTTATACAATTTTGACATTGAGGGCAAAGTTATCTTTTCACAAGACCTGTTAACGCCATGTGCCATTATGTTTTGACAAAAGAGGTTAGTGTCATATCCAATTGTAATGGGAGGTTCCTATATTTGCGCAAATGTTAAGGGGAGATTAGTGTAACTGACCCTAATTTTTTAATTAGTTTACACGTAAATCATGAATTAGAAAAAAGTTGTACAGAAAAAAGGTAAAAAAGTTTTAAAAAAAATATCTTCTTTTGCTTATAAGCTAAAAAAATTTGAAAAAATCTATACCAAACGAGCCCTTACTAAGACCTTGAAATGTCTAACTGCCTGCCAAAATAGAAGGAACAGTCGTGATGCATGGGAGGGAGAAGAAAAGCATTCTCAAAAGCATTTCTACAAATATGCAGTGAACCATGTAAATTTTACCTCATATGGCTCTATGAGGGTCACAAACCTCTACCATATTATTTATCTTTAATATTTGTAGGATAAATAATGTCAAAATCTATCGTAATGGAACTCTATCTGCTCTATTTATAATAATAAAAAATGTGTTTTTGAATTGATCTTGTCTACAAATGGAAGAAATAGTGAAATACACATGCCTTTGTTACCAAATTGAAGCACAATTAAAGCAAACATTATAGCTGAGTATCTTGAAAAATTGCTAGTGCTACCCAGGATCTATGTGTGTATATATATTTATTTATTAATGACGAGAAAAACAACTACTCTAAACAGGCCTATTCCATCTGTCTAAACTTCATATACCTATAATCACAAACAACAGGTTTGTTGAGTTAAGATTCATTCAAACCAAAAAATTATATTAATGTTAGGAACGAATGATCGATGACCGAGAAATCGTCCACCAA
Source organism: Euryodendron excelsum (assembly GCA_033060915.1). Taxonomy (NCBI): domain Eukaryota; kingdom Viridiplantae; phylum Streptophyta; class Magnoliopsida; order Ericales; family Pentaphylacaceae; genus Euryodendron; species Euryodendron excelsum. The sequence goes on along the minus strand of CM065387.1, from coordinate 5,742,451 downwards.
ACGTATTATAGTTGGTAAGCACATGACTTACCAACAACCCCCTTTTATAAAAGGGGGGCTGCGAAGAGAGAAATATAAAAAAAGAAAGAGAGAGACAGAAGAGAGAGAGAAAGAAAAAAAGAAGAAAAAAAGAAAAAAAAGGAAAAAACAAAGAGTGTAGGTAAACTATATAAATTTCTGTTGTTTTTCTATCTTGTCTTATGAAAGTAATACATGCTTGGGTGATTAAGAAGATCTATCCCTATAGTTCCAGAAGAACTATTTAATTATTATTTGACAGTTCCAGAAGAACTAGTTTTATTATATACTGTATTTGAATATTTTGCTTGTTTCAAATTCATTTAGTTTATAACACGTTATCAGCACGATACTTTAAGTGTTTTGTGTTCTTCCTTCATTTTATGTGTAAGTTATCTTCATTTTGGCTTCTTTACTATTCACTCAATTCGCATGAATAGTATAAACAGTAGGTCAACTGTTGAAATGAATAATATTTATTTCAAAACTTTGTTACTTTATTTCTCTCATATCTTACATGTTTTGCCTATGATATTTATAGATCTGGAATTCTTATTTCAATAGTTTTCCATAAACATGTGACTTGACTATATTTTGATGTCTGGATTGAAAATTACAATGGAGACAAAAATAGTGATATTATATATATATATATATATATATATCAATCGGATGAAGTTTACAATTCATTCTACTATTTATGAATAGTAATTATATAGTAATATATATTAAACCATATGTAATCAATAGTACAGTAATACTTTTCACTGTTCTGTCAGTTACCATTTATCATAATACCCACTTAACATTTATATGTTGGTTGAGGTTTTGACATGATCATTAACTGATACTTGTTAGATTTTATTATATGTATTGCTTTAAATATTTTATATTAAGATTATTCCAGAAGTAATGCTTTAGAAAGACAATGAAAAAATCAAACATTCATGTAGAATGTTTATTAAGGTCTATACACTGTTTATATACGTTTTGTTCCTTTATAAGGTCAGTTTGCCGCCTATTATTGTTTTATTTATATTGTTGTTATTATTTAACGATGCTTATTATGACCACTGCCTATTTTGGTTTGTCATTGTGTCATCATTAAATTTTTGTAAAAAGAAAAATATAAGTACCAGAAGACCGTACTTTGTTCAAAAAACTCATTATGATTTACTGCACCTGAAGTTGCAAGATTATCAATAAATGCACTTGAAGTTGCAAGATTATGATTGAATACAGTGTTGCTAAATAAAAGAATGAGTACAATTTTTATTACCCACAATGAAAATGATGTTGAGAAAATCTTCCTGATGAAGATATGATAGAAAAATATATTTATATTTTATGCCTCGAACGTGCTTCAGCTGTAGAAATATCGAGAATGTTAATTCAGACATTGTATTCTAATGACACATTGTGTAAATATAATAAAAGATAAGAGTAAATAGTTAAGTTACTATTCATGCATACTATTTACATTACTATTTATGAGTTTCACATTATTTTGATTTTGTTCCTCATTTTTTTCCTATGTTTTCATTAGTGTTATATCATCTTTCTAATCAAAATACAAATTTATATTATGTATCAATCCCTGAAGTGATAAGTGAATGATATAGATCCAACATAGTGTAGCTCACTCAATCGAGTGCTATAATTAACTAATACATGTGGCCAATTTTATATCATTCCCTGAAGTAAATATAATTTTATTTGATGGTCATGAATATTGTTATAGATATGATTATGAAATTGTGGAGATACCCTGAAGGTTGTAAATGCCACGAGAAATGGAATAATGTGAGCAAAATAAAATAGAAAAAGGTTTGCTGAATAAACCTTTCAAGAATTACGAAGATATTCACGTACATGTAGTACGATAATGAAATAATCAATAGGCTGCTATGATAGAAATATTTTGACAATGAAACATTACATATATTTTGCATTTAGAGGTATGGATCATACCAATACTTCAATTATTACAAATATGAATGGAGAAAGATATATGTCTAGCAGACATTGCGAGAATGCACACAATTCTTTGATATGTCGTACACTTAATATTAGCTAAAATTAATGTTAAAACAATATCAAGAATTACAAATTGATTGAAGGCTCCAAACGAGCTAAGCTCTAAAAGAGTTATGCTCTATAAAAGCTATCATAATGTAGTCAAGAGAAATAAAACTTTATATTGATGATGCATTTTATTTTACTAGCAGTACAAGAAATTTACTCAACTCTTTCAGATATTTTTACTTTATTTCTATTATACTAGGAGCGTATAATGAAAAAGAATATAGCAATAAAATTAATAAAAATATCTTGATTTACACTTCTCTTTTCATGCTAGAAGCATATAATAGAAAAACTTGTTACTTTTCTTCTGGATTATATTATATTAGGGATCATCTGTAGTGATAAACCATAAGTTTTTTAACTCAAAAGATTTTTATACTGTGAAATCACCTGAAGTGATACAACAGAAACATTTATGGATTACCTGCAATGACAACATCTGAAGTAATTTGATCCCAAAAGAATTTTATCTTTTAGCTGATCGTCTTGGTCATCTAAGATCAGCAATGATATGTCCAATACTTCACAATTTTCATGGACATCCGCTAAAGAACTAAAAAATTCTTTTTGCCAAACTATTATTTGTTTACTCTATGAGACTAATATATCTTTATATACGATGGTTACATATTTATTTACTGTTAACTCTTATATTTTGCAGATAGTCCTTATGTTACGTTAATTTTCCCACCATTAGGGAAAGATAAGACGTAACTTAATCCTCGAACCTCGAACAAGTCGATGTGAATCTAAAGTTCACAAATAAATCTGAAGTTGCAAATCAATTACCTGAAGCATTCACCGACACAAAGACGATTATCAAATCATATCGATACCAGCTGCTAATGCTATAACACATATTAATGTCCCTGTAGGACAATATGTTGACATCCCTGTAGGATCATATGTTCATATAATAGCACATGATTTCAAAGCACTTAAAGCTTGAGAGGAATGTCGGTGTCAAAATTAAACTCTCATAAAGAGGAAAGCACAACAAAATGAGCACCTTCTTGAAGAAATAACTCCTGAAGAGCAATTTCCTGAAGATGAAAATGAACCTCCAGAAGAAGAATCTCAATCATCTAAACTTTTTGAAGAAACTCCTGTTAAAGCATTTCTAAAAGAGAAATCTCCTGAAGAGATATCCCCTGCAGAGGAGATAGTACCTGACAATAATGAGATCTCAATAAATAATAATGAGAATACAGGAGAATGATAGAATAGAAATAACGTTGTTGTTGCCAACATATTTCTATTTAAAGTGACTCTTGCAATTACTAGAAGTAATGCAGAGACTAAACTACAAATAGTCGACAAATGTCGATAATATAATCGATCAAAATGAAAAAAACTTACTGAGTTAGAATTAAACTCATTAGCATAATTTAAAGTATTTGAACTTGTAGTTCAAACACCAAAAGATGAAAATATTGGACTTATAGTCCAAACACCAGCAGATGTCAGACCTGTAGTCCAAACACCAGAAGCTGTAAAGTATTTGGACTAATAGTCTACCCACCTGAAGATGTAAAACCGGTTTGATACAAATGGGTATTTGCACAATGAGAAAATAGAATAGTGTGATATAAAGCACGACTCGTACCAGAAGGTTTTTTGCAGAGACTTGGTATTGACTATAATGAGAAATTTTATCCTATAAGGATACAATTACATTCATATTATTGATTAGTTTGTCAGTCTCAGAAGAACTAGATATGCATCTAATGATTGTACAACAGTCTATTCATATGGTGGATTATGTAATAATATATGTATGAAAATTCTTGTATGGGTTATACCAATCTGGACACATATGGTACAATTATCTCAACAAATATTGATTGAAAGATATATGAATAGTACAATTATCCATTCATTGTTTTTGGAATTTGGATTTCTTATTATTGCAATTTTGAATATAATTGGTCTTTGAAAGAAATTACAAAAGCTACTAGTTATTTAAAGAATAACTTTGAACTTAAATATCTTGGGAGAACAAATTATTGTCTTGTTTTGCAAATTAAGTATTTGTCAGGAAAAAATTTATTTATAAGTTGACATATACAGAAAAATGTTATATTGAACAAGCTTATCCATGAAATTCTCCAATGGATGTCTGATCAATTGATGTACAATAAAATAGCTTATTTTCGTTCTCGAGAAGATGGTGACGAAATTTTTTGTCCTGAAGTACCATATCTTAGTACAATCGGTGCTCTTATATCTCCTGCAAATCGTACAAGACTTGATATCACATTCTCTGTCAACGTATTGGCAAGATATAGTTTTGTGCCAACTCAACAACATTATACTGCGTTACCTACAAGAGAGAACTGATATGGGCTTATTCTATCCAAAAGAGTCACAACCTGAAGTAATTGGTTATGTAAACATTAACTACCTTTCTACTCAACATAAAGCTTGATCTCAAACTGAGTATGTGTTTACTTATGGTAACACTGTTATATCCTGGCGATCAGTGAAGCAGACATAAACAGTAACTTCTTCAAATCATTCTGAGATCATCGCAATTCATGATGCAAGTCGAGAATGCATTTGGTTGAAATCTATGATCCAACATATTCAAGATAGTTATTGACTATTCTCGATCAAAGATATCTCAACGATATTATACAAAGATAATGCAACATATATTGCACAAATCAAGGGAAGCTACATCAAAGGTGACAAAATCAAACATATATCGCTAAAGTTCTTTTATGCATATGAACTCCAGAAAAACGGTGATCTTGATATCCAGCAGATACGTTCAAGCGACAACTTGGCAGATTTATTTACTATAGCACTCCAAACTGCAACATTTGAGAAATTGGTATACAACATTGGCATGCGTCGTCTTAAAGCTCTGAATAAATGAAGCTATCAATTTCAACTTCATACCAGATGTATGAATGAGGGGGAGTCGCAGATTGTACTATTTTTCCTTCGTTAACAATTTTTTTTCCATATGATTTTTTCTTAGCAAGATTTTAACGAGACAGTTTTAGCATACCCATTTTCTTTTGCTATGATTTTATAACATTTATTGTGGTAGTCATCTAAGAGGGAGTGTTAGGAACGAATGATGGATGACTGAAAAATCATCCACCAAACATATTATAGTTAGTAAGCACTTGGCTTACTAACCACAGCCCCCTTCTATAAAAGGGGGGCTACGAAAAGAGAAATATAGAAAAAGAAAGAAAGAGACAGAAGAGAGAGAGAAAAAGAAAAGAAAAAAGCGAAAAAGAGAAGAAAAGAAAAAGTAAAAAGTGTAGATAAACTATGTAAATTTCTATTATTTTTCTATTTTGTCTTATGAAAATAATACATCATTGGGTGATCAAAAATATCTATCTTTATAGTTCTAGAAAAACTATTTAATTATTATTTAACAGTTTCAGAAGAACTAATTTTATTATATACTGTGTTTGAATATTTTGATTATTTCAAATTCATTTACTCATTTAGTTTATAACAATTAAAAGTAAACGAAAGAAAGAAAAGTAGTCCTAAGGGTCACCATTCCCACCAACTAAAAGGAAACGTATAGGAACCGAACTCTGACCCGTCACCAGTCTGAAAGAGCCACGCCCCATTCTCACTTTCTTCTTCTTGTTCTTGAATCTTCAACCAATCTCTATTTTGTTGAAGAGAAATGGAAGACAAAAACCATGTCCAGATCCCAACAGTGAAATTGGGTTGTCAAGGACTCGAGGTAAACCTTGTTCTTCTCTCACATTCAATTTCAAGGATATCTAGTCCCCACCCATGATTATAGCAATTTCACAAAGCTTATATCACCTGCAATTGTAATTGTTTTTGGGATTATGGAAGTTGTTCCATTTCTTTCATGAATTCAATCAGCGCAATGAATTCGAATTTGACATCAATTGTTGCCCTTAGCATGATCTGTATGGTATTCCCATAACATTATTTGAAGTTGCAAATGATCTCTGACAAATCATCACCAGTGCTTCATCCAATTAATGGCCCTATTTTTTAAATAAATCAGAAGAGCAGATAGAATCCAATCATAAGAAATTGACAGCTAAAATTATAGGGATGAAGGCTGGCATTAACCCTTCTTGTGGAGTGTATACTTTGCTACTGGAAGAATAAGGAGACATCTATGTGAATCTAATTGACTCGTTAGCATACTATCAAATTTATCCAAACAGTGAGGACGAAACAAAGTAAAAAGGTTAACTCATGGTTGTTGAGCATACTAACAGTTTCTTTTTTTTTTTTTTTTTTTTGGGGGGGGGGGGGGGGGGGGGGGGGGGGGTGGGGTGGTGCTGGTGTTCTTGTGCTCTTTTCGGTAGTAAGTAGATTTTATAATGAAAATCTGGGTGAAAGTAATTTTACAAGGGAAAAGAAGGGGAAAATTATGAACATTAGGAACGATAATTGGAGTGTTAGCGGGTTAGTCCTGTCATATTATGCATTAATCTTTCAATGAAGACATGTTGGAAATAAGAAAGAAAAAGGTTTCTAGACTAGGCTTACAATTTTCATCATAGAAATGCTAGCAGTTTCCAAGCGATGGTGTTCTATTGTGCTGCAGGTTTCTAGATTAGGCTTTGGATGCGCAGGGCTTTCTGGAGCATACAATGATCCTCTCTCGCATGAGGCTGGATGTTCAATTATAAAGGAAGCTTTTAGCAAGGGTGTCACTTTCTTCGATACATCAGATTTTTATGGAGAAAATCATGACAACGAGATCATGGTCGGCAAGGTACTGCCTAAAATCATAAAAATTGACACTTAATGAGTAAAGAAATGAATATATCAGGAGAAATAGGTAAGGGGAGGAAGTTGTTTCCTTCTACCTCTATTCCATTCTCTGTTGATCTAATCACAGCATTGCAGCAGAATAACTATGTAAGGTCCAACTAAAAATAGAAGGCAGAGACGGAGATTGAAATGAAGATTGGAATGAATAAAAAAGAAGAGCAGCAGATATGAAGATTAGAAATATCATAGGTCTGCAATATGTTCATTATGATTTAGTTAAAGTCAGATGATTTCAGTAAAATGTAACCTTTCCTTAAGGAACCCTGCATTACATTCAGGTTTTGCACTGTTAGACAGTTGATTTTGTTGTATTTAAGGCTCTGAAGCAGATTCCTCGAGAAAAGATTCAGTTAGCTACAAAATTTGGGATTATCAAATTAGAGGGCTTAGCTACAAAATTTGGGATTACCAAATTAGAGGGCAGTCAATTTGGGATCAAGGGTACCCCTGAATATGTACGGCAGTGCTGTGAAGCTAGTCTTAAACGTCTTGACATGGACTATATTGATCTGTACTACCAGCACCGTGTGGATGTTTCAGTGCCTATAGAGGACACTGTAAGTCTGAGACAGTTTTTCATTTTTAACTAGAATTGGAAACAATTATGTTCATATTATTTGTATATGGTACTGCATATAAATGATGGTTTGGAATTATTTTGGCATAGATGGGAGAGCTCAAGAAGCTGGTGGAGGAGGGAAAGATAAAGTACATTGGTTTATCTGAAGCTAATGCAGACACAATAAGGAGAGCCCATACAGTTCACCCAATCACCGCAGTTCAAGTGGAGTATTCTCTATGGACTCGTGACATTGAAGAGGATATAATACCACTTTGCCGGTTGGTTCATACCTAGTTCTTATGTTTATGGAGTAAACCTGTTAATTTTTCTGCTTTGGGTCAAAACTCAAAGATCTTGGGTTGTCTAGAAGATCAGATGCCACCTTTTATTTTAATCTCACCAAGTTTTGAAACTTTGGACCCTTTTTACTCACAGAGAGCTGGGGATTGGGATAGTGGCATATAGCCCTCTTGGCCGTGGCTTCTTTGGTGGGAAGGCAGTTGTTGAGAGTATGCCCAACATGAGCATCTTGGTATGTGACTAGCTATCAATAAAACAAGTAATTGCAAATCTCTGTTTTATTGCATATTAGTAGATGAAGAGACATGAATTCCTGCACTAGACTTTTTTTTTTCTCTTTCTTTTTTGGTTCTGTCCATATCACACATTGATCAGCATTTTTGTTGTCAAGATATTTGATTCTAAACTCATGTTGATCTGTCGCAGGCTCAGTTTCCAAGGTTTACCGGAGAGAATCTAGAGAAGAACAAACAACTATATGCCCGTCTAGCCAATTTTGCTGCAAAGCATAATTGTACCCCTCCTCAACTGGCTCTGGCATGGCTTCTCCATCAAGAGGACAATGTCGTCCCAATCCCCGGTAAATTATGCTCTTACATCCATTCTAGCCCATTGCTCTGCATTGCTGAGTTTCGGTTCACAAAACTAAGCTAATGGGCATACCTCATACAAACATTAAAGTCATTTTCTACCCAAATTCCATGCACTTCCATCCTCCCCAAATCCCTCGAAATATTTTTCAGGTCACCATTACAAAAAATTTCAGTGTAGGATGGTTTACTCGTATTAGATGTTAATTATAACCATGTCTTTAAAGCTACAACACTTTGCAGCCTCAATAGTTATTCAAAATAGTTTCGACTTTCGAGTAACCAGAAAAAAGAAGAGAAAAAAAAAAAAACAGAAGAGGGGACTTGGTTTTGAGCATGATCTGAGATTTTGACAACTGGGTGGTTCTAATTTCTCCCTTGCTATTATACAGGGACAACAAAGGCTAAGAACCTTCATAATAACATTGGATCGTTGGCACTGAAGCTTACTGAAGAGGATTTGAAAGAAATTTCGGATGCAGTTCCCATGGATGAAGTGGCTGGTGATAGACATCCTGACTTCCTTAAAAAATACTCCTGGAAGTTTTCAATCACCCCAGCAAAATCGTAGAACTGCAGAATGAAGCTATATATGGAGCTAATATTTATCTACTTTCTTATGGTTTTGTTCTTGAACATGATACTTTTTAGTTGTGAAGTACATGTAATGCTGATATATGACCGGATAATAGACTATACTTGCAGAATTCTATATATACATTGTTGTGTGTCTTTTTAACTACATTTTGGAACCAATCTGTCTGTAACTCTGTGATAAACAAGAGTGGGAGGCTAGCACTTTTCTTATTTTGGGTTAAATGACAGATCAATTTACATCTCTCACTAACAGACAAGCCAATGTTTTACAAGCAAAAACAATTAGGTTAACTTTCACTTGTCGAGCACATTCTATTAATGTGTTATCTGTTCCTGCTGAATGTGAATAAACTTTACAAGATTAAGGAGAATTTCTGCAATCAATCTACTTCATAACATTTGCACAAGGAGGCGGCCAATATTTGTGTAGGTATAGTACTATATTTCATGTTGCGCCAATCATACAATGAAGGAATTTTACTTTGGCAGTTTAGGTGAGATGGTGGTTGAAAACTTAGAGAGAGAGAGAGAGAGAGTGGGGATTTCAACCGCGGCCTCCAACTTTTCTGGGAAGTAACAGTATACCTGTGAGAATGAAAGGACCATTACACCACTCACACTACATCAAGCAACTTCTCTACTACAGAGACCGTCTTCACTTTGGTTGAGAAATTCTTGGACTCCCAGATCACTTAACTGCACTGAACAAACAGTTTAGGCTGTTACTAAATTTATACAAATCATTTGCAGAATACTGCAATTTCAATTGATAAATACCAGTCCACCATTTCCATTCTGATGATTTAATTGAAGGAACTCCTGTACTTTCAGCTGATAATCCAGATCCAATGCTTCCCAAACAATTATTGTGTATATATATGTATATATGCATAAATGAGATATATATTAGTAGTAAACAAATAATTATTTGGCAAAAAGAATCTTTTAGTTTTTTAGCTGATGTCTATGAAAATTGTAATTATTGAACGTATCTTTGTTAATCCCAGATGATCAAGACGATCACGTCAAAATATAAAAAAATTTTGAGATCAAATCACTTCTGCTACATCACTTCAGAAACTTTCACTGTAGGTAATTCATAAATGTTTTTGTTGTATCATTTTAGGTGATTTCACATTACAAAAATCTTTAGGGTCAAAAAACTTTTGATTTATCATTGCAGGTGATCTCAATATGATATAACTCAGAAGAAAAGTAGCAAGTTTCTTTATTATATGCTTATGGCATAAAAAGAAAAGTGTAAAGAAAGATATTTTTCATTACCTTAATTGCTATATTCTTTTTCACCGTATGCTCGTGATATAAAAATAATAGAAATAAAAAACATCTTTAAGATTTGAGTAAATTTTTGATATTTCTAGTAGAATAGAATGCATCATCAATATAGAGTTTTATTTCTCTTAACCACATTATGTTAGTTCTTCTAGATCATAAACTCATCTGGAGCGTTCAATCAATTTTATAATACATGATATTATTTTAACATTAATTTCAGCTAATGTTAAATTTATGACATCAAATAATTATGTGTGTTCTAACAATATCTGCTTGACATATATATTCTCCATTCATATTTGTAATAATTGCAGCAATGATATGATTCATGCCTTCATATACAAAATATATAAATATATATAATGTTTCATTTTCAAAATATTTTTAACATAAAAATCTATTAAATATTTAATCATCGTACTATAAGTACGTAACCAATGAAAAATATTCGTAACTCTTGGGAGTTTTATTTAGTAAACTTTTTTCTATTTTATTTAGCTCACGTTATTTAACTTCTGGTGACATTCACAACCTTCAGAGTAATTCTATAATTTTAAAAATTATTAAATTGCAATTACATCTGTGACAATGTTCATGACCATTAAATAAAATTATATTTATTTTAAGAAATGATATAACATTGATCAAATGTATTAGCTAATTATAACATTCGATTTAATGAGCTGCACCACGTTAAGTTCATACCATTCACTCATCACTTCAGGAATTAATACATATTATACATTTATATTTTTTAAAAAAATATGATGTAACACTAATGAAAACATAAAAAGAAAATAGGAGATAAAATCAAAATAGTGTGAGACTCATAAATAGTACTGTAAATAGTATATATAAATAATAAGTAATTTATTTAACTATTTACTCTTATTTTTTATTATCTTTACACAATGTGCTATTGGAATACAATATATTATTTTAGAATATTTTTCAAAATTAATACTATCGATATTGCAACTGCTAGAGCACATTCGAGACATAAAATATAAATATATTTTTCTATCATATCTTCATTAGAAAGATTTTCTTTACATTATTTTCATTGTGGACTGATTTGAATAATAAAAATTGTACTCATTCTTTTATTTGACAACACTGTACTGCCTCTTTGTAAAATATTACAATTTTATATGTACTAAATCATTGTCTTACAATTTCAGGTGCATTCAATCATAATCTTGTAACTCTAAGTGTATTTATTGACAATCTTGTAACTCCAGGTGCATTTAATCATAATAAGTTTTTGAAAAATTACGGTCTTCTGACACTCATATTTTTCTTTTTATAAAAATTCAATGATAACACAATTGTAAATCAAAATAAATAGCGGTCATAATAAGTATAATTAAATAATAGCAACAACACAAATTAAAGCAGTAGCAAGCGGCAAACTGACCTTATAAAGTAACAATAATTAAATAAACGGCGTAAATGCCTTAATGAGCATTCTATATGAATGATTGATTTCTTCTATTTAATTGTATTTTTAAAGCAATACATATAAAAAAAATTTGACAATCATAAGTTAATAATCATGTAAAACCTCTATCGAACATCTTAATGTTAAGTAGGTATTTATAATAAAAGACAACTAATAGAAATTTAAAAAGTATTGCGTAACGTGTTATTTATTAAATATGATTTATTATATAATTACTATGCAATTACTGTTCACACATAGTAATTATCAATAGTAAAAATACTATTGATGCATAGTATTCGTTACTACTATTCATTCGATATGTATAGATATACATATATAATATCACTATTTTTGTCTGTATTATAACTTTCAATTTAAATATCAAAATATAGTCAAGTCACGTGTTTATAAAAAACTATTGAAATAAGAATTCTAAATCTATAAAAATTATAGGCAAAAAATTCAAGATATAGGAGAAATAAAGTAACAAAATTTTGAAATAAATACTATTTATCTCAATAGTTTAACTACTGTTCATACTATTCATGCAAATTGATTGAATAGTAAAGAATTCAAAACAAAAATAAATTACACATAAAATAAAATATATTCCTTATGTAAGGAAGAACGCAGTTATATTTTTCACAAGTACTTAAAGGTTTGTGCTGATAACATGTTATGAAATTAAAAGAATATAAAATTGGTAAAATAACTCAACACAAAATATAGTGAATAGTTCTTCAAGAACTATTAATATTTATCATATTAGTTTTTCTGAAACAATTAGAGTTAAATCTTTGGATCACACTAGACTTTATTAATAATATAAAACTAAAAGAATACAATATAAAGACTTGATTACGTTAGCCAAAGATATACAAATTGAACTGATTAATTCGTGTGGTCATTCGTTACATAACATATATATATTTATATATTAATGACGAGAAAAGCAACTACTCTATTCCATCTGTCTAAACTTCAGATACCCGTAATCACAAACAACAGGTTTGTTAAGTTAAGATTCATTCAAACTAAAAAATTATATTAAAAATAAAGAAAGAAAGGAAGAAAAATAGCCCTAAGGGTCACCTTTCTCACTTATTATTAAAAATAAAAAAAAAAAGAAACGAAAAGTAATCCTAAAACAAAAAAAGAAAGAAAGAAAGAAAAATAGTCCTAAGGGTCACCTTTCTCACCTATTATTAAAAATAAAAAAATAAAAAAAGAAAGAAAAACAATCCTAAAAAAAAATAAAATAAAATAGTCGTAAGGTTACCTTTTCCACGAATCCCACCTACTATGAAAAATAAAGAAAAAAAAGGAGAAAGTTACCTTTCCCACCTCCTAAAAATAAACATATAGGAACCGAACTCTGATCCGTCACCAGTCTGAAAGAGCCGACCCCCATTCTCACTTCCTTCTTCTTGTTCTTCAATCTTCAACCAAGCTCTATTTTGTTGAAGCTCTATTTTGTTGAAGAGGAATGGAAGACAAAAACCATGTCCAGATCCCAACAGTGAAATTGGGTTGTCAAGGACTTGAGGTAAACCTTGTTCTTCTCTCACATTCAATTTCAAGAATATCTAGTCCCCACCCATGATTATAGCAATTTCACAAAGCTTATATCACCTGCAATTGTAATTGTTTTTGGGATTATGGAAGTTGTTCCATTTCTTTCATGAATTCAATCAGCGCAACGAATTCGAATTTGACATCAATTGTTGCCTTTATCATGATCTGTATGGTATTCCCATAACATTATTTGAAGTTGCAAATGATCTCTGACAAATCATCACCAGTGCTTCGTCCAATTAATGGCCCTATTTTTTAAATAAATCAGGAGAGCAGATAGAATCCAATCATAAGAAATTGACAGCTAAAATTATAGGGATGAAGGCTGGCATTAACCTTTCTTGTGGAGTGTATACTCTGCTACAGGAAGAATGAGGAGACATCTATGTAAAACTAATTGACTCTTTAGCATACTATCAAATTTATCCAAACAGTGAGGATGAAACTAAGTAAAAAGGTTAACTCATGTTTGTTGAGCATCCTATCAGTGGGGTGGGGTGGGGTGGGGTGGGGTGGTGGGTGGTGTTGGGGTTCTCGTGCTCTTTTCGGTAGTAAGTAGATTTTATAATAAAAATCGGGTTGAAAGTAATTTGACAAGGGAAAAGAAGGGGAAAATTATGAAAACTAGGAATGATAATTGGAGTGTTAGTGGGTTAGTCCTGTCATATTTTGCATTAATCTCTCAATGAAGACATGTTGGAAATAAGAAAGAAAAAGGTTTCTAGATTAGGCTTACAATTTTCATCATAGAAATGCTAACAGTTTCCAAGTGATGATGTTCTATTGTGCTGCAGGTTTCAAGATTAGGCTTCGGATGCGCGGGGCTTTCTGGAGCATTAAATGATCCTCTCTCGCATGAGGCTGGATGTTCGATTATAAAGGAAGCTTTTAGTAAGGGTGTCACTTTCTTCGATACATCAGATTTTTATGGAGAAAATCATGACAACGAGATCATGGTCGGCAAGGTATTGCCTAAAATCATAAAAAATTGACACTTAATGAGTAAAGAAATGAATATATCAGGAGAAACAGGTTAGGGGAGGAAGTTGTTTCTTTCTACCTCTATTCAATTCTCTGTTGATCTAATCACAGCATTGCAGCAGAATAACAATGTAAGGTCCAACTAAAAAAAGAAGGCAGAGATGGAGATTGAAATGAAGATTGGAATGAATAAAAAAAAAGCAGCAGAAATGAAGATTAGAAATATCATAGGTCTGCAATATGTTCATTACGATTTAGTTAAAGTCATATAATTTCAGTAAAATGTAACCTTGAACCCTGCATTACATTCAGGTTTTGCACTGTTAGACAGTTGATTTTGTTGTACTTTAGGCTCTGAAGCAGATTCCTCGAGAAAAGATTCAGTTAGCTACAAAATTTGGGATTACCCAATCAGAGGGCGGTCAATTTGGGATCAAGGGTACCCCTGAATATGTACGGCAGTGCTGTGAAGCTAGTCTTAAACGTCTTGACATGGACTATATCGATCTGTACTACCAGCACCGTGTGGATGTTTCAGTGCCTATAGAGGACACTGTAAGTCTCAGACAGTTCTTAATTTTTAACTAGAATTGGAAACAATTATGTTCATATTATTTGTATATGTAACTGCATATAAATGATGGTTTGGAATTATTTTGGCATAGATGGGAGAGCTCAAGAAGCTGGTGGAGGAGGGAAAGATAAAGTACATTGGTTTATCTGAAGCTAATGGAGACACAATAAGGAGAGCCCATACAGTTCACCCAATCACTGCAGTTCAAGTGGAGTATTCTCTATGGACTCGTGACATTGAAGAGGATATGATACCACTTTGCCGGTTGGTTCATACCTAGTTCTTATGTTTATGGAGTAAACCTGTTAATTTTTCTGCTTTGGGTCAAAACACAAAGATCTCAGGTTGTCTAGAAGATCAGATGCCACCTTTTATTTTAATCTCACCAAGTTTTGAAACTTTGCACCCTTTTTACTCACAGAGAGCTGGGGATTGGGATAGTGGCATATAGCCCTCTTGGCCGTGGCTTCTTTGGTGGGAAGGCAGTTGTCGAGAGTCTGCCCAACATGAGTATCTTGGTATGTGACTAGCTATAAAAAAAAACAAGCAATTGCAAATCTCTGTTTTATTGCATATTAGTAGATGAAGAGACATGAATTCCCGCACTAGACTTTTTTTCTCTCTTTTTGGTTCTGTCCATATCACACATTGATCAGCATTTTCGTTGTCAAGATATTTGATTCTAAACTCGTGTTTATCTGTTGCAGGCTCAGTTTCCAAGGTTTACCGGAGAGAATCTAGAGAAGAACAAACAACTATATGCCCGTCTAGCCAACTTTGCTGCAAAGCGTAATTGTACCCCTCCTCAACTGGCTCTGGCATGGCTTCTCCATCAAGAGGACAATGTTGTCCCTATCCCCGGTAAATTATGCTCTTACATCTATTCTAGCCCATTGCTCTGCATTGCTGAGTTTCGGTTCACAAAACTAAGCTAATGGGCATACCTCATACATACATTAAAGTCATTTTCTACCCAAATTCCATACACTTCCATCCTCCCCAAATCCCTCGAAATATTTTTCAGGTCACCATTACAAAATTTTTAGTGTAGGGTGGTTTACTCATATTAGATGTTAATTATAACCATGTCTTTAAAGCTACAACACTTTGCAACCTCAATAGTTGATGAACATAGTTTCGACTTTCGAGTAATCAGAAAAATGAGAAGAAAAAAAAACAGAAGAGGGGACTTGGTTTTGAGCATGATCTGAGATTTTGATTAACTGGATGGTTCTAATTTCTCTCTTGCTATTATACAGGGACAACAAAGGCTAAGAACCTTCATAATAACATTGGATCGTTGGCACTGAAGCTTTCTGAAGAGGATTTGAAAGAAATTTTGGATGCAGTTCCCATGGATGAAGTGGCTGGTGATAGCGATCCTGACTTCCTTAAAAAATACTCTTGGAAGTTTTCAATCACTCCAGCAAAATCGTAGAACTACAGAATGAAGCTATATATGGAGCTCATATTTATCTACTTTCTGATGGTTTTGTTCTTGAACATGATACTTTTTAGTTGTGAAGTACATGTAATGCTGATAAATGACCGGATGATAGACTATACTAGCAGAGTTCTATATATACACTGTTGTGTATCTTTTTAACTACATTTTGGAACCAATCTGTCTGTAACTCTGTGATAAACAAGAGTGGGAGGCTAGCACTTTTCTTATTTTGGGTTAAATGACAGATCAATTTACATCTCTTACAAGTCACTAACAGACAAGCCAATGTTTTACAAGCGAAAACAATTAGGTTAACTTTCACTTGTCGAGCACATTCTGCTAATGTATTATCAGTTCCTGCTGAATGTGATTAAACTTTACAAGATTAAGGAGAATTTCTACAATCAATCTACTTCGTAACATTTGCAGGAGGAGGCGGCCAATATTTGTGTAGGTGAAGGAATTTTACAATGAAGGAATTTTACTTTGGCAGTTTAGATGAGACGGTGGTTGAAAACTTTAACATGATATCAGAGCAGCAAAAAAATTTAAGAGACACAGAGAGAGAGAGAGAGAGAGAGAGAGAGAGAGAGAGAGAGGGGATTTCAACCGCGGCGTCCAACTTTTCTGGGAAGTAACAGTATACCTGTGAGAATGAAAGGACCATTACACCACTAACACTACATCAAGCAACTTCTCTACTACAGAGACCGTCTTCACTTTGGTTGAGAAATTCTTGGATTCCCAAATCACTCAACTGCACTGAACAAACAGTTTAAGCTGTTACTAAATTTATACATATCATATGCAGAATACTGCAATTTCAATTGATAAATACCAATCCACCATTTCCATTCTGATGATTTAATTGAAGGAACTCATGCACTTTCAGCTGATAATCCAGATCCAATGCTTCCCAAACAGAGTTAATTGCGAATCAGAGTTAATAGCAAACGGAACAAATAAACCCCGATGGACTTCTCCTTTGGAAAGTAAGAGCTGTCATGAACGCCCTAGCCAAGATCCCTTGTGTTAGAACAACAAATATTAAGACATACAGAAAAAAGATCAAAAGCAATCAATCCTAGAATGACTCATAATCAATTCCAGACTACCAATATCCGACCCCAAGTTCGTAAACCTACGCTTTTCCCATCACGAGGAGCAAAGCTATATGCATTAGAAGCCTTTGAAGTTTAGTATTGGTTTAACATTCTAACATGATATAACACGTGAATTTTGAGTAACGAAAACGGACAATAAGCAAACCTCTCTTATTCATTACCTTCGTGATATCTCAAATTCAACTATACACAAAAAGGCCCTCTTCAGTCTCTCTGACATATAAACATAAAAGAATGAGAAGAATACATTTTGTACCGTTTATATATACACATATTCACTGAGAAACATGATCATTTCTGATGCAAAGTCTATTGCAACTCTGATAGCTCAACCTGCGCAGTATGCCCATTCAGCTCACTGTTTTGATGCTTGTTGATTTCTTCTCCTGCATAACTATCCTGTTTCCAGCAAATTGAACAATCATGTCATGTTAAATTGTAATCAGACATGGGCTTAAGTGGTCTGTCAAAAATAGATTAACTTGAATATACCACTGAAAAGAAACCAAGAACCAAAAAAAAAATCTTTCAAGAACAGGAAACTCTTAGACAGGTTCTACAGGTCATGAGCTCATCTATATTCCCCTTGTTCTACATGTTTCATAGCAAAATATAAGAGAAATATTTTCCTCATGACAATTGTGACTTACTACCAACAATTGCTGTTGGCTGCATGTAACCAACTAAGGGAAAGGCTGTCCATAACTTAACATTAGACAATGATGAAAGCACTTCTTCCAATTTCTTCTAAAAAGCATCAAAGCAAAATCATGCAAAATAGAACATTATTCCAGAAAGCAAAAGGAAGGAAAACGAACAAACAAACAGACAAAAAAACAAGGCAAGTGACCAGTTAAAGGAAAAGGTACCATAATACTGAATCAAACAGAAAGAAATAACTCTCTCAGAGTTCAGTCTTTCTTAAGGAGACATATATAACATCATTTTCACAGAAATAATATCAAGATAGAATAAGCACAAATACTAGCAGAATATTAAGGTGTGAGAAACAATCAGTCACTCCCATAACAATCAATGAAGTAACAAAAGGGAAAAGTAACAAGATACTTACTTCTACAGGCAGATCAAATGGGAACAGGTTTATGCTACTCGGATTGAAACTGAACGCGCTGCAGAATGGGCATGTGACAAGAAAAAGAAATCAGTGATAATGACCTTAGTGGTATGCATATGCGAATCAGAAGGTTGAATAAATAAGTAGATACAACATGGCTCCAGTCACATCAATGTTTAGTTATTAGACCCAATCATACTTGGTAATTTAATCAAGGCTACATATAGCCAACTAAAATCTGTAAACATGCCAAGTACATCATGCTAGAAATTACAGACAGCAACAAAAAGAAAAATTATTCCATGCACATCATCCATGCCTTCATTTTTTATCTTTTTAAAGGGAAAACAATTTTTAAAAAGGAGGGAAAACAACTGCTAACTTTAAAATGTGAAATGCAATGTATTACATTCTATTCTCCTTTTATACAATCTCTAAGGCAATAAAATGCAGTAAACATACCAGCGAGATATAACTAGTCGCCACACATAAGGAATAAAGAACTCCTCTGGATGGCTCTCTTGTTCATATGTAAAGCGTAATTGAGTAAACATCTGTCAAATGGATCCAAAAAAAAAAAAAAAAAAAGAACGTAAGAAAAGGGAGAATCTTCATGGACTGGTTACCACCAATCGAAGTTTCGCGCATTTCAGATGTTGGTAAAGTGAGACCACATAAAGAGCTATATAAATAAAAATAATCCCAATACTGAATAAACCTACTAACACAACCATTTGCTCCGTACCTTCATGCCATCACCCCGCCAAGATCGACAATTGATGATTATGACTTGGAGGACTTTGTCCACTGACCATTCACCATCCATGCTTTGAGCATCCATGCGGCTATTGAAAAAATCTAAGACCTATAGAAGTGGAAGGTTATGCAGGACTAAAAGAAAAGAAAAAAGAATGAAACTGTATTTTTAGAGAAATGGCACATACGGTAAAAATGTTCTCAAGCAGCTCATTAAAGCGTGGATGATTCTTGAAAGGCTCCAAGACCTCCTGCCTATGCATAATTGCATATATTACCTGCTCAATGCATACAATGGAAAATACCCAAAATGTAAAAAGCCACTAAAACCATATGCATATTGTATCAGTGAAGGCATATGATAACTAAGCTTTTATCTTGTCCAAAGCAGTACAGAAAAAATGACACCTCAAAAAAATTAGTACAGAAAAAAGTGATGATGATACCTCAGGATTACGCGGCAGAGCATAAGTCAGAATTGCATTTATTATTTCCAGAACGATTCTCAGGAAGTCCGTATAAATATGCAATTCTGTTGACTGCAACAAATATATTCTAATTTAGAAAAAAAGGAGGGGGGGGGGGGGGGGGGGGGGGGGGGGGGGATGTAAAATAAGAATGACATCTAGATAGTAATGAAGTTATGATGACTGGTGACAACCATGTCTTCTGGAAGGCTGTCTCCCTCTCTTGATTCACCATTTCCTATATGCATCTTATGATTTTTCAGCTCTGCTAACTTGGTGTACCTAGATTTAGATTATAGAGGCAACCAAAAAGCATTAAAAGACAACAAAATCACAATCCCGTAAAACTAAAACCTCTATCAAACTTTTAGAGTATTCTAGGTTAGAAAATAGATGAGACGTTTTATGGAGACAGTACGAGACATACTTGCGAGAGAGCATATCAAAAAGGCTAACGAGTCTCTGCGATGCATATGCACTCAAGCGGTGGACATGGGGTGCCATGTTGGCCAAAGTTGCAAGACAATTTGTGTGGAGATAAACATCCTGCGCCAATGGAATATGTCAAATACTACAGCAGGAAATTAGGGATGCATCTGTAAAACCAACTGTTTCGGATACTTACACAACTCTTCAATATGCAAGGTAAAAACTTGCTTTCCAAATGTTACAATGCCTATTGACCATATAAACATTGACACAGCCATCAACATACTGACTGTTCCTAAAGATGCTATGACCTGGGGCTCCAGTAATCTTATGGAGAAAGTTTACTTTTCTCTTGCCATCAACTTATTTTTTTATGTAGGGAAGCCGGAAATATTGCACTCCACAAGAGAGATCTGTCTGTGTAGTTTAGACTTTAGAATAAACTAGATAAGGTACATGGCATATAATAGAGAGCCAAAATTACTAGCTCAAATATGAGCAACTTAGAACTTCAGTGGACAACTCTTTCCTTGATAAGTACAGAAATATATAAAAGAAGCAGGCACAAAGGGAGTGCCACCCATATACATCCAAAAACAAAATGAGGCCTATGCATCTATACAAAGTAGATTATTCACAAAGCTCCACAGAATCTAAAAAATGGTTCAAGGATGGATCCACAAAGCCCTTGAACCAACTACCCAAAAAGGCCAAGAATCTCGTTTGAATCTGAAAAATAGGAGCTTCCATTCCTTTGGAGGACCTTCTGTTGCGTTCGCACGAAATAATCCATATCCAAGCCAAAGGCGCCATAAGCCACGCGTTTCTCTAAATCCTCCCACGCTCTCACAACCCTCCAAGAAAGCAAAAGATTTGAGACATTCTTCTGGAAAACCCACTTAATCCTTTGCTCTTAGTGATGAGTAAGACAATGTCTTTTGTCCTTTTGCATTTTCTATTGCATGATTAAAAACAAATTTCATCTATGTACCCAATTTTTCTGATGAGGTTTATACATGGTAAAATGTTTGTTATTGTTCTTTTGATTTGACATCTTTATTTCACAAAAATTAGAGATACATGAAAATGTTAATAAGCATTGGAATGATAAGAAGATTCTTGATATCCTATGTTATTGTACTTTTCATCATTAATTTGTAGTTTCTTTTTCTTTTTCTTATTTTTGGACATAGGGGGGGTTAGGGCATTAGCTAGCTAACTACAAATGTAAATGTAAAATAATTTTGTCCCAGGTGAAAAGTTAATACATTCCAATTGGAAGTAATACTTGTATGCTGCCCTTGGTGAAAAGATACTACATTTGCATGATCTCATCAAAGGTAATTCTTCTATTTAAGCCTAACAAGTATGGACACCAACAGTGGCACGGACACAAACACGAGATACGACAATTTTTAAAAAATTAGGATACAAACAGGGTGAGGATATGGCAAAAGAATATATCTGTTATATATCTTATATACTATGTATATGATGTACATCCACAAACCACTAAATTATAAAAAATAAATAAATAAATAACACTAGTTCAATATGAAAACATAATTCAATCCATAATTTAATCTTCATTTAACATAAACATTGTGAAATTAAGTTTACAATTTGAAAATATAAAGTTATATTATTTTTGTTTTGACATCAGATCCCAAGTTGTTTTTTTAAAACTTGTAATATGTTTTGTGCCTAAATGATGGACAAGTGTCCTTAAGTGTCGGAAGTCGATTTTGTTTTAAATAAATTAAATAAATAATAGAATATATTTGGATGTGTGTCCGACACGTGTCGATATCCGAAACGTTAAGAAGCATCGATACGGACACGAATACGGATATGGATACAAGATACGGAGATTTTGAAAAAAGGAGGACACGGATAAGGTGGGGACACGACAAATATACCAATAAATAAATAAATATATTTATATAATTACTCAAATGATTTTTTTTTTAAATACAATAACTTGTTTTTGTCTCAAATAAATTGTTTTTCCAAAAGTATACATATCCATTTATGGGAATAAGTGCTTTGCTCACATTGAGCCTAGGTTCTATATATAAGCTCAACTTAATAAAGCCTGTAACTATCTCCTTTGATCAAGCTCAGCTTTTAATAAAAGGGCCTTCATCAGACAACACGGAGGGAAAGTGTGAGAACGTATCAGAGCTCTTGAAATCCTTCACTTCTTCTCCTCTCTTTCTTCTTCTTCCTTCACTGTTGTTGCTGCTTCTTCTCCCTCCTTCTTCTTCTTCTTCTTCTTCTTCTTCTTCTTCCTTTGCTGCTGCATCTCTTCCTTTTCTTACTTCGCTGGCTCCTCTTTTCCTTCCTTCACTATTGATGCTCTTCTCCCTTTACTGATGCTTCTTATTCTACTTCCTTTATTGCATCTTCTCTTTTTTCATAACCGATTTTAATTATCTTTGCTAAAAAATAAAAGAAATGGTCATTTTCTGGTTCAAAATGAAGCCTTCTCTTACCCAACCGTGTCCCAGTAAAATAATAATAAATAAAAAATAGGACACGCCACATGGCGTGTCCAACACGTATCCAGCCATGTCCGAGGTGTATCGGTCTCCTTAGAGTGTCCAACACTACTACGGCACCCATCTTGGCATGCATGTGCTTCATAGCCGGGCATCTTCTTAGTAGTGTCCATGCTTCCTAAATTTTAACATTGCAATATATCAAAATGTTGTACATATGGACTATGATTTTTCCCATGACATACAAGATAAATTTTTTCTGTATACCATGGCTTCTATTTAGCTTCTATTTGTGTGATGTATTGCGTGAGAGGTGAGTGGTTAAACCTGGTGGAGGGAGACCCTCTAAAAAGTTGCAACAGACGCTATCTAGGCGGAGGACCATCGGAGGTGAAGGAGAGAGAGTTGAGGAGGTCCTAAGCAGAGAGAGAGTGACAGTATCCCAAAAGAGCTAAAGAGGCTTGTGGGGAGATTCTTCATTGTTCAAGTGTTGTGCTCTTGTGTTGTTGAAGGTGGGGTCCCCCTTTATATAGGTGAGGGAGGCCTCCGGGGATTGACTACTCAACCTACAACCTACAAGTGTTTAGTTCTGATAGCTAGTTCCCTGAGGGCCGACATTCCAAATGTCAACTTCGTGTCAAGATTCCCTCGAAGGATGACATGGATTCGGTCAAGTGTCAGCAGTCAGCTTTGCATTCAATGCCTTTGTCGTATTGCTCTAATGGTGTGATTTGGTAGAGATCTCTCTTTGTTAAGGGGTCGAGGTTACTCGACAAACCTTTAACTCTAACCTCTAATCCCGCGCGAAGGTGACTCCGTAGGGGTCCTTCGGTCCTAAGCCCAACCTAAATTATGGAGATATACTTATGTGAAGAATCATGGCTAAGTGTGGAGAAGTGACCAAAAGGAGAGGGTGCTCGACAGAGAGCTTCCATGGCTATGCTAGGAGATGCCGAGCACGAGATTGTGGGCAAAGTGCCCTCAGGTGGAAACTCCATTGATTCCGTCGAGGGAAGTGTCTCGAGGTCAAGTTATGGAGAGATGGCCCAAAGAAGAGGGCACTTGACAGAGAGATTCCATGGTCGTGCTAGGAGGTGCTGAGCCCGAGGCCATGGGCAAGGGCTGTGGAGGAGATGTCCTGAGGTTACCTTAAGGAAGTGTCTCCAGATCACGTGGGCAAGGGCACTCCTGGTGCCTTAACTTGTAGGAGGCACTCTTCGCACTATCCTCAATGGGTGAGGTTGTCTTGGTCCATGTGTCACATCAGCAGGCTGCCGTGTGGGACCAAGTGTATGGAGAGGGAGGCGGCAAGGCGCCTAGGTGTCCTAGTACGTAGGAGAGTTAAG
Organism: Euryodendron excelsum; assembly: GCA_033060915.1. NCBI lineage: Eukaryota > Viridiplantae > Streptophyta > Magnoliopsida > Ericales > Pentaphylacaceae > Euryodendron > Euryodendron excelsum. The sequence continues at coordinate 5,718,484 of CM065387.1, read as the reverse complement.
ACACATGTAACTACACTATTCCTTAACTAATGTGTGTTCATGTTAAGATTTACAAGGAAATTGCCTGAAAATTCATCAAAATTTTCACAAAATATAAATATCTTACTAAGAATCACATTGAAATTAATAAATCTGAATTCTAAGATCTCGACAAATCTCCAAAAAGTTATAGTTTAAGCATTGGCAAATTCTGACAAGCATTATGAGAATCTTGTGACAGCTTTTCATGTGTCATACAAATCAATCTGAACTGAAACAAGAAATCTTTCACAGCAATTGCAAGAACACACACAACTAAGTATTTGAAAGTAAATAATCAGCAGCGATGGTGCACCAAGCCATACCCGCAACTTAGATAGGTTGTACTTCACAGTCCTTATCAGAATTATGACCATCAAGGAGCCAAGAGAAGTTTGATGAAGGAGGCGTTCTTGGTACCATGGAACACTAGGCAGTATCTGTTCAAATAAATAAGATGTTACTTTGACCCTTGTATAGTGTAGTTAAATGTTAAGCCTACAGAGACATGACTCACCAGCTTGTGAATGCTGGCATTGAAAGAGGAATCTTGACTAAGTATTAGAAGGATAATCAGCACCATGTAGATTTGATTGGACGTCCCTTTTGAAGCATTATACAGCGTTTCCAGCATGGGCAACAACTGTTAATTTCATTGCAGAAGCGCAAATCACATTAGGATGTATGGCAGTAATGTCACGTAACTACTAAATATGATGCCTGCTCAAAAGACAAGAAACAATAAACATTTTGCTGAGCTTAAGATTATCAAGTCAAATATATAGTACAACTTCACTTAAAGTAACCTGGTTCTCAAAATAATTTCTTTAAACACTTGGTGGACAAATAAAGTACAATTATTTTTTTTATTATATGAGGAGAAAAAAAAAAAAAAAGCAAGGACATTCAGAGTAGAGAGTAAAGGACAGAAGGAAGGGTGCAAAGGTGGATTCCATGCCTCTCAATAGGAAGGCCCAAGACATAAGAGACTTTCTAAAACTAAACCTACCAATCATAATAGCTTAGACTCAATTCTCTCACTAACAATTAAAATATTGTGAACATACATCAGTATTATCAAAAGAATAACTCTTAGTACTACTTAGACATAATCAACATATCATCTTCTTTTGAGTACCACATCAACAAGGCAGCATCTATATAGCAAAGAGAACTATGACTAAATCTCTAATAAACTAACTTCTGTCAAAGAACTTTCAGGAAAAGAAAACAAAAAAAGAAAAGAAAAGAAAACTCTCTTCATTTATAAAATTGATAATAGTGCAGTTCTAAATTTTAAAAACCAAAGTCCATAACCATCTTATGGGCAAAATTTACAAAATTTTATGCAGTACAAATTTGAAAGTTCCCATCACATACCGTAGAATAATCTTTTACACCACTGACAAGTAATTACCATTGTCCTTATTTTTTCTAAACTCAATTTTGTTTTATCTTTTGCTAAGGTTAGTAATCAGCATTGTTCTTATTTTTTCTAACCCAATTTTATTTTATCTTTTGCTAAGGTTACCACCTAGCAACAGGTGGGGGCTAACTAACTACAAATAAGAAAGGGAAACAGGAGCTGCCACTCCATACCAGTGTATCCAAATCTGTTCGCACCAAAACATACTCCAGAAATCCTGAGTTCCCTTGCACCAGTGAGTAAAGCAGTAAGACAGCAGTCTCATCAGCCAAGTACCTGAGGAGACAGAACCTGTTAGTTCACTCAAAAAAAATTTAATAAATAGATAAAACCATATAGATAGATACACTTTGATGATGAGAGAGAGAGAGAGAGAGAGAGAGAGAGCATGTATAAACCATTTTCAGTTTTGTTAGCATTACCATTTAGGTAAGAAAATGAAAGTCCCGCCAAATATGAAGTGCATTTTAGCCAATTAAGGTAGTAAATTTTCAATTTCACCTCCATACATCCTCAAAAAGAAATTTTCAATTGTTTTGGTTGAGAAACTAAGTATACCTCTAAAACAGAAGAGTAGAACCAGTATATCGGAGATTCTGGGGAATTACAATAGTTTCATGAAGTCATATTTTATTTGGATAGATTGATATAGGAACACAGCAAAAATATTTATACCTTGCATTTTACAGATGGTTAGCTTTACTTATCAAAAAGAATAGAAGTCAATGTCATTGGGTTTAATAAGTGTTGTTGATCTTGGAACGCAAAATTTGGTGGAAAGTTCTGGCATGACCTGAACTTAGAACTAAAGCATCATTTTTGTTAATTGGTGCTGCTTATGCAAACAGTATGGGGAGACTTGACTCATTTTTTTTTTTTGGTATTGTTTGGGACTTTAGGGCATTGGATTTTGATCATCATTGGGATGTCTGAGGTTTTCCCGTATATGGTTCCAGAGATGCTGCAGAATTGGTAGGGAGGTGGGGTAGGGAAGACAAGGAGAAAGGCATGGATCCTTGTACCTTTTTAATTGTTTTGGCTGATTTGGAGACAATGGAATAGGAGAACATTTCAGGGGATCAAGCACCCAACGTATAGATTGAAAAGTAATCTATTGTTCATCTTGTATAGTTGGCTTTCGGGAAGGGTTTAGCCCGACCTAGGCCAATTTTTGGATTGGAAATATGGAAGTGCAAGGAGTGTAGTGCTTAATTTGATGTCTGGTTTTTTTTGCATAGGTTGTTTTGCATATGGGGTTGCATCCCCTTGATGCTTCTTGACATGACTGTTTACTTGCAAAAAAATATCACTCTAAGCAATCCCCGGGAAAGAATTTATCCAAGTGAAAATTTCAAATAAAAAATGGTTAATAACTTAATATAGTTTATGGGGCAATATGGTACAAAAAAGGACATTTCAAAAATGCTTACTATAACATGGTCTCATACATATTACCCCTATTTACAAAATGCTTACCATTAGTAATACTATGGGGCACCACAGGACATCCCAATATCATATTACTTATAATAAAAAGGCCCAAAACAGGTAGAATCCATTAAAGAAAGCATAACTCCAATTACAACCAAGATATTGACCTGATTTATCACTAAAACAAGCCAAAAAAAAAAAAAACTGTAAATGTAGTCCATGCTTACGAACCAGGGGATGAAAAGGTAATCTAGCAAGATAACTTTAGATTTGGACCTAATTTATTCAGAAAAGGAAAAAAAAATCTGCAAATGTAGTCCAAGGATGCCAACCAGGGGGTGAAAAAGTAATCTAGCAAGACATAATTGTAGATTTTGGATCTAATTTCTGTCTACTGAAATAAGGGTAACAGACACTCACATGCTAAGAGTATCAAAGAGGGACGCAAAAGGTAACCTCACAAGTGGACCACTGTGTGCATTCCCCTCAATATCAACACGATCAACTGCAAGCAGGGGACTGGTTTACTTAGCACCACACAGAATGTGCCCCATAACAATCAAAAGATTAAAATATAGAGAACCTTACATTCGATATCCCTAGCATTTTCTAAGGCTTTGCAGTAAGGGTTTTCAGAAAAATATGTATTTTCTTTGAGGGAAAAATCTGAAGTGGGACTGTCATCACTTCTATCTTTCACAGTCTCCTCCAAAACACATTTACGATAATGGATGAGAATAAGTAATATATGAAGACTGCTGTCTGCCAATGGACTTCTGGTAGCTTCACCACTTGAACTGACAAAGTAACTAAATGGCAAAAGCACAAAACTAGCTGCAAGACAACCATAAAAATCGAAAACTTCTGTCACAAAAATAAGCGAAACGAATAAATAAACAGAAGCAATAGAAGAACTGAGTGTTTCACACATCTCAACAATTGAACACATTCACTAAAAAGATAATGAAATAAATTGACCTTTTTGCCAACCCATAACACAGATGGATGTTAGTCCATATTCAAAGCTTCCCTGAAGGCGAACTATGAATGCAACCTAAAGACGTAATTACTTGTAAAAAAGGAGCATCAAAGAAATCACCATACCAGCAGCAGAACCAACTCTCTGTAGAACACCGGGCTGATTTCCTTCAGAAAACATGTCATAAGATATACTGTTTAACTCAAAGTGAGGTCGCGTGATGTAATTAAGTAACAGTTTGCAAACAACCAATCCAACCAAAGACCTTTCCTGCAAATGTTATAGCAAAACCACCAATATTTTTAAGAGAACTGCAGATTACGGACCAGCTAAAAAAGTCTAAGTTCTTCTTGTCACCTGAACGAATGCCACATCGATGAAGGGGTGAATATCCTTTGGCCCTGGTGATGGCCCGGAGAGCAGTTGAGTTGACATGGCCACGAGCATGAAGTTAAGCAGTTCGTGGTGTAGGAGATATGTATTGGGACTTGCCAAAAATTTATAAGGAAATGAAGCAAAATTAGGAACATGAGAAATATAAATTGCAGAAAATTCATAAGGAAATGAAATCAAATTAGGAATAGACTAAACATAAATTGCATAACTAGTAAACATAGGGGTAATGTATAACATACCTTACATCTACTTTGCCAATAAAGCTAAGCATACTATGCATAACAAGATTTTCAGTGTTTTGATCTGCAATGCAAAACCAAAAGTTTCTTGAAAGGATGGAATGAAAAGTAAATAAAAAAACATTTATAACACACTGGCAAACTGAGGAAGCAAGTATAATATATCCCTATATAAAGACACAGTTCAAACATCAAGAAAGCAAGAAGGCCCAAATCTGGTTGATATAAAAAAATTAAGAGCATCTTAACAACCAAAATCTGTTATGAAATTACAATTGATAATTCAAAGTGAGCCTTGAACTTTCTTTAAGGCTCTATTAGCTTTCAAGAATTAACTTCTGAATTGAAGTTCATGGAAGTAAAATTTGGGAAATGTACACCAGCTCTTAATTTTATACTACAACTTCAAGAAACGTCAAAAAATTAGTTCTGTCTCTAGATTTCAGAACTAATGTGGGCCTATTTGAAAATAGAAAAGGCGAAATGACAACCAAGAAAAAAGATTAATGGGTATTTCTAAGATTTATTCAAAAAATTTCCATGAAGCACATCATTTCAGGAAACTTAAGAAGTATCTTCTGCATTTTTAACCATTCACATTGATCACAACCTGAACCCAGTAGCAATTTCAAAAATTGATCTATTTCATTTGCAAAAAATTAAAAAAACTGTTTTCAGAAGCTTGGTTTTGAAGACAATACCAAGCAAAGCCCTTTACTATATAGTTATGTATAAGACTTCCATTTTATGCATAAGATACTCTATGTTTAACTTGTAAACACCACTGTACCATAAAAAGGATAAAATTATTAGTTGAGAAATATGAAATCTAGCTGTGTCCTGACTCTTGGTGTCCTTAAAAATGAGAATTAGATGAATCCAACACTTGCACAAATATCCAAATCCATGCAACATACTTTCCACAAGCCCTTAACAAAGGCAAGCTAGCTAGACAGAGTGATACACTTACTTAATCCTTTGGCATTAATAAATACACACACACACCACAGCAACCACTCATACACATAAGCAAATGGATGGAAATGACCTCAATGGAAATATGAATATTCCATTATAAGGTGCAAGTGAATCACCTCGCAAGAAATTTCTTGGTACTGCTTCACTCTCATCTAAGGACAAGTATAATTCCTCAAAAGTGTCATTACTGACATTTTCAATCAAGTACTTCAGAAATACAGATGAGATGTATGTTGCATTAATAGCCTTCATATAAGCAGATGGTGGCACACCAGAAGCAGAAACACACTCTTGCAAACACCAAGCTAAGTGAATCAAAATCTTTGCAAGGTGCCTTGTGTAATAGTTGTTCTGTGCTGCACAAGATTATAAAAGAAGAATACATGTTAGATAGATTATCAAGCTAAAAGAGTTTGAGTAATGAAAGGCTTTCAGAACACTATTGATTACACCACCAGAGATCTAAAACATACACAATTGAGTCCACTACTGCAGTAACATAGTTGTCAATAGTATCATCTACCACTTTCAGCACTTTTTCACAGCATCTACCACATCAGTTTAGTTAATATAAGATAAATTCTTTCAATAATTGGATGGAATAAGAAATTTGCAAAACCTACTCCATACATAGAAAACAAATAGATAAACGCTGATTATTTATGCCACAAACAAAGTTTCAATAATTCATTTATGAAACAACGAACATCAGAATTCAAGGAGGCAATTGTTTTCACAAAATATGGCATTTCAATGGGTTGCATGGTTGATAAAAGTGCTGATACATTTCTGTAACATCATATAAATCATTATCTTTTTCCACATTCCACTTAGAAATGAACTATATTTCTAAATATGAACTCAGGTCCACATTCATTAGCCATTTCCAGGTATTGCCCTCAAATAGTATGTGAAAAAAGAATGACAAATCGACAATTACTTCCTCTCCAATGCAAATGACGTTAAAAATGGATTCAAATCCCAATGACAAAAAGAATGTTTTTTTTTATAAGTTACAAGAATGACAGTAAAACCTATATTTAGATTTTATTACTCAATGTCAACTCAATTTACAAAATAAAATAATAAAAAAGTTCCAAAAAATCAATTGTTGTTGGAAACTTCACAAAGAGTCAAGTACGGGATGTATTGTTTGTCTCATACAAGTATCCCACTCCTAAGAAGCATGGACAAACACTCCGTTTAGGGTGTCATTTGCGTGTCGGACACATATATTCCTAGGACACGTATCGGACAAACTAACTGGGGTGTCTTGAATTTTTATTTATGTATTTATTTTTTAATGGACACGCTAGACACGTATTGGACACTTCTTCTTCATTTTTAACTCTCACGCAGTGGAAATTCTTCTTCACTTCAAAGACTTCATGCCCCTACTGCTTCTTCCTTTTCTTCTATCACAGACGTCTTCTCATAAGGTTTCAAATTTCTGAAGTGATTACATATGAGAGCATAAGCCACCATTACTCAATAACCATTTTTTTTTAATGGTATGTCACTCAAGAAGCATATGATAGAGAATCATGACAGAAATTAACTTCTCTTTGGTCTAGACTATTATTAATCAACAATTAAAATGTGTTCACAAGCTTGGAACCATGATCATCAACAAATGACAAGAAAGAAGCATCATTAATAAATATCATAGATGCCTTCTCAAGAGTGATTGTATATGAGAGCATGAGCCACCATTACCCAAGAAATCATTTTTTTTCCTGTTCTTTCTTTTACATTTTTTATGGTATGTTACTCGAGAAGCATTTGATAGAAAATCATGACAAAAGTTCACATTTCCTCTTTGGTCCAGACTATTATTAATCAACCATTAAAAGGCATACAGAGGCATTATTTAATAACATTTTTTGTGACTGGATAGCAAACCTTTGCAGGACTTTTAGCTGCACTTGCCACATGATATTCACACAAAATTAGAAAATATTTTCTAGTAGAAAGGATACTGAAAAGTTCATTACCTGGTTACATTTTGCATTCTATCCCAATCAGCAGTACTAACGGATAAAGTTCAATGAAAGTTGCTAAAATTGCAAAATAGATGTTCAAAATTTATGAAAAAGGATGTCAGTCAAGGATGGTGGTTGTTTAGAAAACATGTAAAACTGTTTTCCAAGTTTTGACTCTTGAGACTAACTCTGGTATCATACCAATTTATTTCCTCTCTTTTAATACAACAATGGTAACTAGACCTAAGTGTTTTAAATATCATAATTGCAAGCACGACAACAGTCACAAGCACACATTGCATCAATTTTGTCTTCTCTCATGGAAGCAAGTCGATCCAGTAAAAGGTATCCAACTTCTAAAGGAGCACAGATTAAATGTTACTTGCACATGCATCCTGTAGCTTTGGCTGAATTCAGCACCCTTTACTAAGCATTATTGTCATTTAATGCATCACTTTTAGAAACAAAAGCATAGTTTAAAGTATTACACCATTACAAGACTTCACAAAAATCATAGGAAGAATATTCATCACAGTCCAGGCAATAATGGCGTTCTCAAATGTCAACTTAAATTCGATGGCATTTGAAGTAATATTCATCACCTAAAACAGGATGACTCAGGAAACTAGGAGACTTCAGCTAATTCCCTTCATGTAATCATTTTGAGCCTCAGGTTACTTTGAAATGACAAGTCTAAATTTTAAAATTTTATATCAGATTGCTGCCATTTTCCTTTATCGCTCCATTCAAGTCACTAGGTTTCCACCTTGAAATGTTTAAGTGATACATTAATAAACCATCCAAGCCTACTCGACAGAAAACGACAAATTAATTATTACCATGTGCACATTTCAAAGGTTAATTATTACATGCTTCAACACAAGAAAGGGGCCATGCAATATGAGATGAGATGGCATGAGACGACAGGTAAAACACCAACTGACATCACAATCATAACAGAGGATATGGCAGAAATTTCAGGAGTGACAAAGTGTGTGCGTGCGTGTGTTTGTGTTGTGGGTTTTTTGTGTGTGT